>LWCA01001020.1:0-13876 GCA_001642005.1 Intoshia linei | reverse complement strand
ATTTAAGTTTATTTTCATGTTTTTCTTAATTTTTTTTTACAAAAAGTGAAATTCTTGCTTTGTTTGTGGAGAAAAATTAAAAATGTTTACATATTTTAATAAAACGCGTTCAACTGCATCATTTGCAATTTACTTTATTTTATAATAACGAAAATAATTTTTTGTATAATTATAATTATTATGATCATTTTGTTTTGGGGTTTAAACAATGTTTGTGGGATGAATAAATGTAAACAATTTTTCTAATATTTTGAAAATGTTAATCTAATTTTAGGAGAGACCTTAAGATAGATTTAATTTCACACTTCACACCTTTAACACCAAAACAAAATGATAAATATAGTTATAATTTGAAAATTTTTTTTTTTATATTATAGAATAACGTCAATGGTACATGACGCAGCTGAACATTATTTATTAAAATATAAAAATATTATTAAATTTTCAACACATCTAATTTACTAGTTATGTTTTTGAATTTCTTAAAAAAAATATTTGATGTGACACCCTTGTGTACATTTCGTATAATTTTAAATAAAATATTAGTCGGATTATCCGACTCGGATAAGCATTATGCTCTTATTATGCTCTAAAGTCGTTAAGCAACAATAAATAAATTCAAAATAAAATAAAATGTAAACAAATAAACACAATTATGTAAATTACAATGATAAAACTTTTTTAAAAGCATAATCAAAACTTTGCGTAACCTAGTCATTATGCTATATGAATGGCTCTATTTATTACAATCCTTTGCAATATTGGTAAAATTGATTTGAAATATGTTTATAAAGTGCTGATTCCGTTAATTATTGATACATAATTGGTATTTTTAATTTATAAATTTACCCTCGGCAGAGCTAGGTGCTGTTTGTACGTAGTACATAACAGTCAACCTACTAATGTATATTATATTTCACATTGAGTAGTTGAAAAATATAAAAAACACTCTAATATTAAATTTATCGACGCGTGTAGAGTTAAGAATCAACGTAAATATTACCTTAATAGCATCATTTATTGCGTTTACCATTGCCCAATATCCTTTCGATATAACTTTGTTTGAATTTACATAAACATAAGGCATATACGGTACGGTAGTGTACCAGAAATTAAAATTCATCAGGGTTGTTACAAATATCCTATATTATGTTTTTGGATTAAAATTTATAAAAATCTATCGAGATTCTAAAAGCTGAGTCAATGCAATAATTACCAATTTAATGCTTGTGTGTCATATTCACATTTTATATCAATGTCTAAACTGTTATTGTTGCTATTCAATTGTTTTTTAATATTATCATTCAATATCATATGCCTACAATTTATTTAATTTTTATATTTTAATTTAACGAATTCACATCTTTTTTGATTTATGAAAAAATTAAATACGAATATGATAAGCGTTTTAAAATCATAAACATTATCGTAAATCTTAGACTCAGAAATACACACCTTCATAGTCAAAACCACAAATTATCTTTTATTTTAGAAATAAAAAATGTCCTAAAATTTTAGATTCCTCATCTTTTATTTCTTACAATTATTTTCTGAAAATCTATTTCTTAGATTGATGATATTTTAATTAATTTAATGTAATTAATATAGTATACTCTCGAATATATTTTTCTATCTCGTTGTGATTGATGGTTACATGTTTCGACACATTAGCAATTTTTCTACAACTTTCAATAACACATTCAAGCTAGAATATACAATTATCGTGTCTCAAATACGACAATGTAATACTAAAAGTAAGAAATGCTTTGTAAGTATATTACAATTATATAAATACCACATTATTTTAATGACTCATTCATGATAAATATAAATACAGGGAAATAATATAAAAAAATTCAAAAATACATAATTAGAGCCTTCATTTTCGGATTTGTCCATAATGATATTTTCAATAAAGTTATAATAAAAAAATTATGGTTTCCAAGAAGAAATTAAGAAAGATTGAATGGTGTACTAAAATATTATATTTTGATGAATGACGAAACTACGTCAATAGCCTGCAATTTTATTGTAGATTATTGGGTACCGTGCTGGTTTTCCAGTGGTACGTCAATGATTAATATTATCAAGTTGAAAACACAGATAAGAGGAAAGGTAATGGATTGCTTCAACCGTCACATTGCAATGTTTAATGAAACTCCTCTTAATATTTCCTATACTAACCAGATTTGCGAACATACTTTTTCATATTTGTCTAAATACGTTCAACGGAATATGATCCATGATAATTTAGAAGCAAAGATAATTTTTTATATCAATAATAAATAAACTATTTTATTTACCTAAATATTTACATCATTGTTTCTCAACCGGGGGTCGCGACAAGTTGAAATTTATATATTCAAAAAATTAATAAAATTTCAAACGTTACGTGATACCAACCGTAACATACAGTGTTTGTTGATATAAATCACTAATTTTGCTTAAAATTTAACCAGATTTCAGTTTTTGAGGTTAACTTTAACAATAAAAATGGTTGACATTCAAAACATTTTTCTTAAATGTATATTTAAAAAGCCCTAAAGATAAAATTTTTATAAAACTCGTGAACCAAGAAAAAATGGTAATGATATGATTAAAATCTAGGAATAAGTTGTAAAAATAAATACTTAATATTTTATTCTCCACCACATGAGATACCATAACTTATGATTCATAATTATGATGTCAGTCATGAGTTAAATACTAACTTATTAAAGTAATGTTAAATACTTTTTGTGATTTTGGTTCACACATTAATGACTAAAATGGAACATGTAAAAAAACAGGATAACACGATATTAGTAATTCTAGGTGTATACCTCACTAAACCCAACAGGGATATTAGAAATATTAAATTGGTTAAATTGTAATGATTTCAATTGTGGTTATGATTATTAATACGTATATTTATGTGTAGCATTTTATTAACTATTTTTAACTATTTATATTTGTATATATATACATATTTTATTATTCGTAAAGATTATTAAAAATTTTCCAAGTTTAACCCTTCACTACTCGCGCATGGACAAAAATGACCTATATTTATAAATGAAATATGGCTTATACGATGAGTTATTAATAAATTGTAAATAAATTAATTTACGAGGAATGAAATATAATGCAATACAAGTGACATGTCACGTTTTATTTATTATCAGATAACGATTGTTAACATTATATTTTAAAAAGCGAGAGCATTAAAGGGTTAATTAAAACTTTTTAAAAAGTTTTATTTAAAATTTTGAATAAGCAATTTAATATATAGTATGCCAGCATGCCTTTGTGGTATCATCTTGAATTAAGTTTTTCCATTGATCGGACGTATTGTCGATATAAATACGACCAAATTGTTTATAACTTGATATAAGTTTATATTCTTTAACAATAACTTCAAAGTTGACGTTAACGAGATCTTGGGATGTTATGTCAAATGAAAAAGATTGATTCCAAATAGGCTTATTGTCAAAATATACAGTTTTACTCTTTTTCCCATGTCTTTTTATTTTTTTATCAACAGTTTCACGTATATTTAAAAATAAAACCATTTCTAAATAAAATTATAAATTATATGATTAGGGTGTCATTTTTTTTTTATTAGAAAAACCCTTTTTGTATGTGGATTCCTTTTTTGACCGATTTCATGTTTTGGGTGATAAATGTTCAAAAGCAAAAAAAGCATCCACATATAAAATGGGTTTTCTAATAAAAAAAAAATCAAAAGTGGACACCTTATATTATATTGGAAGGGTCAATTCTATCGTATTCATTTACAGCAGAAGTTCTCAAACGTTTTAAATTTTTTGACTTTTTGGTTCATTTTTAATTTTAATTTTGCTCGCGGACCCCCAAATAAAACATGTCGAAAAAAATTATTTAATTTTTAAAAAATGTTTTATTAACATTATTAGTTCAAAAAAAAATGAAATTTATTGATATATTCTGAGCCGTAGCTCCCACAAACATTATTAATTTAAATTAAATTTTATTAAACTAATCTGAAGGATGTTTCTGTTTGATTTTTGACAATTCAACCATTCTTGGTTCTGTTTTGGATAAAGCACATCTCAAATCATCACTGACATATAGTCTGTTTCTAGATTTTGTTTTTATTTTTACGAGTGTTGAAAATGCCTTTTCACATTCATAGGTTGTTAGAAACGGCATAAGTATTTTGAGAATCATTTTAGAAAGGTTTGAATATGATTGTGCCATAGTTATCCAAAATTCATTTATCGTACTTTTAGGAAATGTTATTTTGGCAGAGCCATCATTAATTAATTCTATGAATTCTTCCTGGAATACTAATTCCTTCACTGGTAACTGTTCAAAATCAAATATAAATGGATCTCTTATAAATGAATTATATACATCTGTATCATTAAGAGTTGGGAAGTAGTGAATGATTTCATTTTTAAGAGAAAGAAGATGTTCTTTAATTGCTTTATCAAAAGGACTTTCTGTTGTAAAAACTATGATCATGTCATCTAGATATCAATTAAATACAGGAAACATTGCAAAATTACGTTGATCCATTTTCCTTATCCATAATTGAACTTTCATCTGGAAAGCTTTTAATGTTTCATTGCAATCTATTACTCCAATGCCTTTTCCCTGGATAGATAAGTTTAAGAAATTTAATATTTCAAAAATATCAACCAGAAAAGCCAGGGAAGATAGCCAAATAACATCTTAAAAATTTTCCTGTAAATAATGATTTGATTTTTCCAAAAAAGGTAGAATTTCATTATGAAGTATAAATGCTCGTTTTAATGCTTTTTTTTTTGACAACCATCGTACTTGGGTATGTAATAACAATGTTTCAAAATCAGCATCATTCTCAGAGCATAATAACGAAAAAAGACGACTGTTGAGGGAATTTGCTTTTATGAAATTAATTGCCCTCACTACTTCATTTAAAACACTATTTAGACATTTAGGCAACGTTTTGGAAACTAAAGCATGTCTATGTATGGTACAATGAGTACCAATCACATTTGAAGATTATTCTTTCACAAAAGTTTGAAATCCCGATCTACACCCTACCATTGAGGGTGCTCCATTTGTACAAATACCACACNTAAACTTAAATTTAGCTGTTTTTTGTTAATTACTTAATTGATCAACGCTGAGTCATTAATGAGTATTTTTCAGAATTAGTCATCGGATTGTTTTTTTTTTTTAAATTACATCTAATTTACTAGTTATGTTTTTGAATTTCTTAAAAAAAATATTTGATGTGACACCCTAATGTACACAATTGTATTATTGTTGCTTAACGACTTTAGATAGTGTCCAGATTTTATAAGTACTAAATAAGTACTTTTCGAAATGTCTTAGAAACAAAAAGAACAATAAAATTTGAATTGAAAGTTCTAACAATATGAAATTTAAAATATGAAACGTTGTAACGATTGGCAGATAAGAACTCGTATAAGTTCATCCAAGAAAAGATATATATTATAAAAAGATTTCCAAATCTCAATTCAAACCTAGCTACGCAGAATACAGTTATATGACTATAACCACTCTGCCAGTTAGACATCACAAGTGAGTTATATCAAAAGTATATATTAGAATCTCGATTAGTATGATAGCGATATATCACTACAAATGTTAATTTTATTGGTTTTATTGATGTTGAATTTTATTACATAATTCAATATGATTTTCCAAATTTTTGTAAAAATCAATATATTCTCTTTACAATTATAATTTTTTTGGCATAATTAAAAAATAATGAATTTTTATTAATTAATAAAAATTTGAAGTGATCCAAATTAAACGATATAAAGTGTTTTTATAAAATATAAATTAATTAAAACTTCACTTTATTAAGAAAGTGAAAAATTAAAAGTAAAATATTGACCAAAATTATCGATGGTATTTATGAGTACTTATGGACACACTACTTTAGAGTATAATGTTTGAATGGCTCTAGTAATAAAAATAATAATAAAAAAGTTGTATTACTTTTAGTAATCGTTGTTGTAGATTTAATTTAAAGTTGGCTGAGATATATTTTTTTTTAAAAGTCAATGAATTCACATTACAAAATAAAATAATCTGTTATTTAATCTTAAACATATATATTTAATATGTAATACATATTATTTATATTAAACCTTTGAATTAATTAAAATAATTAACACTTTTAATTATACAATTGAATGTCTGTGAGTCTATGTATTACCGTTTCTTTAAAAAATTGACAGTCTCAAAATTTGAAAACCACCAATTTTTAATACAGTTTTTATAGATTGAGGCAGTGCCGTAAATGTCATTTTCAAAATTGAGTTTTTCAGGCAAACCAACCAAATTCCCCATTTTTATTAAAAATAAAATCAACCGTAAAATTTAAAAAAATATGTATTCTGTGACACGTTTAAAAGACATTAACATTGTCATAAATCTTTGCATAAGAAATTTATATTTTCAAGGTCAAAACCCAAATTACCCTTTTTTTAAAAAATGAAAATAGCCCTAGAATTAAAATAAAAATTACAGTTCAGATAGTTATCTCCAGTTAACACACAAGAAAATTTTTAATCCTTCTAACACCTTCACGTAAGTAACACCTAGTAAGTAAGTAACATCTTCACAGTCAAAAAATCTGTTTGGCTTTCATTTTTTTTTATTTTGTAACTGTTTTTTAAAACATAAATTATTCAATAACTATTGATCCTAGAATTAAAAAAAAGATTATTTTGATAGAATTTATTGGAGTTGATGTAGATAAAAAATTTCAACCCCAATAATCTACGCATTCCCGGTGAAAAATAACTTTTAATATTATCAGCCAATATTTTGCATATTTTTATATTAAAATTAAAAATTTAAATATTTATCCTACAATTTGAAAAAAAGGTGAATTAACTGTATAGTATACATTATGTACATTTTACACCGTACACACATTTGAAATACAGAAATATAAGTTTTAACTTGTATAAATAATTAATGTATAGTAAAACGTATCATTTTAATTTAGAAAGGTTATGATATCTTAAATCCAGCTTATTATAGTAATATTTCATTAACTGATTTGCAAAATATATTTCCAAATATGAGTCAAAAAAATAGTGAAAACATGAAGTATATCCCACTAATAAAGGAACGACTTATAGTATTACACAGCGTTGGAAACTATCTTATCAAAGTAATTTTAAACTGTGCTCAATAACATTAGACAAAAAAATCCATCAATATAAATTCCTTACTTATCTTTCAAGTAAAATACATGTAGCTACAAATTTCTATCTGTTTGTACTCATTTATTTAAAAAAATAAAAGGATTTGAATTTTAAAAAAAACAACAAAATCATCAATTTCAATCAGAAACTTGCATTTTTTTTAACAAAGTAAACGAAAAGAGTTTCAGAATTTAACAAACAAAATATTAATCTATTAAAATTTTTAAAATCAGAGGCAATATCATAAATTTGAACCTCAAAAGCATTATCTTTACAGTCAAAATTCAAATTATCAATTATTTTGATAAATGAAAAAAAGTACCCCTAGAATATAAAAAATTTCAGCTAATGCAACTTTTTCCTGTTAACAGACACAAAGAATTTCAATCCCACTAGGCTACACCTTAATGATCAAAAAAGCAAATTATTAATTATAATTTATTTTAATTTGAAATTTCTGTTGCCTACAGTACTCTAAATACTTACGCACTCAGACAGACATATACACATTTGTATTTACATAAATATAATATAAATTAGGAAAACTTGACGGTAGCCGACATTGTAAAAAATTCCAAAAATGACGTAAAAATATTAATACAAAACATATTGAAAATTGACTCATTTGATGATTTTAATAAATTTTCAATTGTAACGGAAGGAAAAAGTATAAATTTTACAATTTACTTTCTTAAACGAGCTCAAATATTTATTGCGGATTTATATTGCACTTTTAAAAATGAAGGTTTCGGTAAATTTGTTAATATTGACAAGTTAACAGTTATGGCGGATTACAGGTGATTTCATTTTTAACTAAATAAAATTTTAATTAGAATACCTCAAAAATTAAATACATTAAAAATATTACATTATTCACATGAATTGTCAAATAAATTAAAAGATGGTGACATTTTACAGAGAGGTTCAAATTATGAGGTGGAAATTCGAGCCAATACAGTGATAGCTTGTCAGGTTTTTAATTCATTAGCCCGTGTATAAAGTAAAAATAAAGTTTCTAAAAACGTCTGCCTATCTGCAGTGCTGAATCATTTCAGCTTAAAGTCACCGAATATAAAAAATAGCCACTAAGAAATGTTTATTACAAACTATCCATAGTTTCATATAGCCCCTAACGAGCTCTCTAAGTCTCTTGATATTTTAAATTTAGCACACAAAATAGTTATATTCACGAATATAATTTTTTTTATTCTTAAGATGTTTCTGGTACAGTAGGTTCGGCACTGCCTATCTGTGTGTGTAATCATTTATGTAGGAAAATTTACAGTCGCAGAAATAATAATTCGAATTCAGTTTTTTGCGGTACAGCAATTAAAATACACTTTACTTTCAGAAAGATAAATCTTCACCAACCCTAATTACACCTCTTTTTAAATATAAAAACTAAGTCGTGGAATTTTATAAAAAATATACAACATATTTTTTCCAGTAAACATAGCAAAACAATTCAGTCTCCCGTATACAATGGCCAGCATTAGATCTGACAACAAATATTTGGCCGATAATTTTAATAATATTTAATATTACTATTTGAACAAATTTTTTTTCATAAATATACGTATTTACTAATTCTTATAAATGTAGTTGTTAGTAGCAGTTAAACTCATTGCTTAATTATGACCAATTAAGTTAATTGGTATTTATTTAGTCATAAAAAATATATTAATAATATTTTGGTCTGTTAAATTACGGCAGGCATCTACCGGTATGGTTATTTTACTATCCAGTTATATACCAGATTATAAGTAATAATATACATTATAATATTTAATATTTATATATTAATATTATTTTTAATTTACTAATTTATAGTTAATATCAAAATTTTAATTATTAGCTGATGATGGAAAACTTGAAAAAGAATAACGTTACATATATAGCCCACTCTGTCGACTTGGATCATTATTTATGGCATCTAAATAATACCAATCCGAATTTACCGTTCCATGCAGTCGAAAGCATATATTATTAATTTATTTATATGCTAAATTTCAAGTTTGTAAATTTAGAATAAACATTCATGAAAATTGTAATAAAAATTAATCCATGAACTAACGAGATAACTATAAACACTTTTATTTATACAAATACAAAGCAGCGCGTATCATGGTGTGACTGGTCACCAAACTTGACCAGAAGCAACTACACTATCCAACGGCAAAAGAAAAAATTAATTTTATCAATCCTTAAGGAACAAATCCACTTTTAACATTATCTTTAGAAAAATTTCAAAAAAACTCTCAATTTCTGAAAATCGAATCTGCATTAAAACATCACTCTCGAAAAACAGTATTATAAATTTGGTTTTGTAAATTCTAAGACTTTTAATTTTTTAATTAAATTTAAAAAATACAGCTTAAATAGAGCATTTTAAAAAAGGAGCGACTTGTGCTAGTGTAATATGAATATTACCTAATATAAATTTAGTATACAAAATATGAATCTGATCTAGAAAAACTAGTTATTTTTACCCTATAAGGTGAGTATTCCCAACCTTATTTACCTCGCACCTTTGACAAATGTTATCAAGTTATATTAGTCACAGTATTAATAGCAATGTGCAGATTCAAATCTATGATAACATTTCTACTTGCATAAAACTCAAATTTTAAAAAAATAGAATTTTATTTGGTATTATAATAATAATAACTTAATAATTTGTAACTAATATTTTTTGATATTTAATCCTTACTTATATAAACTCTTTGATTGCCCGTGTAGGTAGTAAACTTTATCTTAGTCGTGTAGGTAGCCGTAGTAAGTGTACGTCTCTGTGTGTGAAAAAAAAATTAGAAAATTCAATTTTAATTAATTAAAAATATTTTAAATTCCACCACGGAACAGCATCACACTGATAAATAAGTCAAATTAATAATTCCGTAAGAATTTAATAATAAATCTAGTCCGAATTGATTAATCAATTTAGTATACTCTCGAAAATGCTCTAATACCGCATTGTGCCCCATTAAACCACAAATTTGTACCAGAGTATTCAAAAACTAAAGACTATGAAACTCATCATATTGCAAAGTTTTATTAATAAAATCGAAATTCAAAATTTTAGATGGAATCTTGGATTCTACCACAAAAATTGCACAGCTGTAAAACGCGGATTTGATTAATCGTATGGATTTTATAATGGATATTGTGGTTATTATAATCATACAAACGGTAAATATATTAACATAAAATATAAATATAAAATTCATCATGTTAATATTAACATGTAACTATTTAGTTAAAAATGGCTATGACTTCAACTTTAATAATAAAATTGACAAATTTGAAAATGGTACTCATCTTATGGTATTCACATCATTGCATTAATTTAAATATACTTAATCAATAAAATATTTGAAATTTGAAATTCCTACATTCATACATATAATGTAGGAATTATTTGACGAATACTAAAAAGACTATTGAAAATCACAAACTCTCAGTAACTTTTGTTTATGTACTTTGCATACCCCACTCCACACACACCACTAGAATCAGAGTCCAAATTTTATAACATGTACAATGAAAGCAAAATGAGCGAGCAGCGGAAACATTATTTAGGTATGACAAAATTAAAAAACTTTCATATTACATGTAATTAGCCTTAATGACATTAATGGACCATTCTGTCGGGAATTTAGTTTCTTCGCTAAAGGCAGAAGGAATGTATCATAACTCAATTATAATATTCACGTCTGACGTACGATTATAAGGATACATTAAGGTTTTATTTAATAATTAGAATGGTGGAGAAATTTTTGGGCCATCAAGCAATTATCCTTATAGAGGTTCAAAATTATCTCTCTATGAGGGAGGAGTTAGATCAACAGCATTTGTGCACTCTCCATTATATGGTAAAAAACAAAAATATGTCTACGGGTAATTATTTGTTATATAAATTTTACAAAATTTTTAAATTACAAAAATAAATTTCACCCATTAATATTGACTTGTCGATGTAAACCGTTGTAATTAAAACGTTAATATAAAAAAAATTTTAATAAAAAAAAACTAATTGGTTCTTTAGGGTGAAAATCTGCTTCGTTTACAACATCACTATGTTCAGTTAATCTGTAAATAAGTTGATCAGGGACCAATAACAGGTTATAATACATTTCAGAAATGGGTGAATGTTTAATGTATATATTTTTGGTAAATATATGAATATAGTATCACACACATAATGGATTTTGCGGCAACAATCATATAATTGATTAATTATGATAAACCATTAGGTAATATGATCTATTCATGTAAACTCACCCACTGGAACCGTGTTTGAAACGGTTTATTTTTTATAAAAAATTAATTTGAAAGATCGCATCTCGGAGGAGAGTCATTAAATTATAACAATTGAACCTACTAAAATGATAATTTTGTTATATCTTTCATATTCTGTAATACCAAATAATTATTATTATACTTTATTAAAGATATTGATGGTTACGATTTATCTGACGTATTATCTAATGAAGCTGATTCACCTCGAAAGGAAGTGGTTCTCAATATTGATTTAATAACTCTTTTTATCGCTGGAGCTGCTGGGATAAGTTAAATGTATTAACATGTGCATATTTTATTTTTACGTTTACATGGTCAAGAGTATATCTAGATTAGTATTGTGACACGTTAAGTATATTTTGATAGTAATCCTTACGTATAGAGTAATTTAAATAAAAATGTATATCTGTTTATTTTTCTGTTACCATTTATTTAAAAAATTATAGGTCTAGAGCAGGGGTGCACAACCTTTACTCCAATTCAACTACAAATCTAATTTACTCATTGATAATACGACCGCCCAAAATTTACTTTGACATTGAGAAAGTGGGAAAAGTTAAAAATGCAACTTTTTCATAAAAATAAATTTTTTAAATAGCCCTTGAATAAAATCTGATTTAGAATGTTTTAATTTAACGTAAAATTGTATATTTTATTGCACAATAAAGTAACCACAAAATTTAAATTAACATTTAAATGTTAATTTAATAATAATTTAACACTTTAAAATAAAATAATAATATATAATTAATTATTTAATTTAGAGTAGGAAAATGGAAATTGTTAGAAGGTAATCCTGGTTTATTTGATGGATACAGCAAAAAAAAATTTATATTCAATTCAATCTTTAAATAAATATGTAAAAATTTACTTCGACAGCCATAGTTCTAATTCCAGTTATTATGAATATCATGATTCAAATAAACGACCACATTTACAATTATATAACCTTGAAAGTATTTTTTAAAATAGAACAATCAAATTATATCCGTTTTGAGTAAGTTAGTGCTGAGATTTATAAAAATTGAAAAATACTTGAAAGGGTATAGGGTCATTCTTTATAACCTGGACTAGCAATCTTCAAAGTTAAAAAAATTATTTCACAAAATTAAATTAAATCAATTAAACAAATCATTGTGCATACTTTTACTTCGTTTGTTTTTCCGTACAGGACAGTGACAATCAATTATAATTGGTAAAATCTTATTACATTGACTTTTTAATAATTGATTTTAAACTCTTATTTTTTTAATGAAATGAAACACATACATACATTCTATATTATAAAAGTATAGGATTTAACCTTTACATATTAACATTAATAACGTAAATAAACTTAATTAGATGATCCACGTGAAAAAAAGAATATGGTGGAAGAGTTTCCTAAAAAAGTAACAGAATTACAACAAGCACTAATAAAATACAAAAAACAATTTATAATCGAAAAAATAATGAAAATTGATCCACGTGGGTTCCCTGAAAATAACGGCGGAAATTGGATACCTGGTTGGTGCGATATAAACGAATTCAATGCAATTTAATAACAAAAAATTAATTTTACAAATAAAAGATTATAATTATCGTTAAATTATTTATTTTATCGCCATTTATTTACATTAGGGTGTCACATTTTTTTAAAAATTTGAGTTTTGCAGTGATGCTCAGGGATAATTCTATTCTTATGAATGAAATAATAAGTATCCTAAATTTATTCAAAAAATAAATGAGAATTCACCATGCAGGAAGCAATCAAACTTTTACGATAATTTTTTTAAAGTAACTTTATTAAATTTTTATTTATGATTTGTTATTGTTGTTTTTTAAAAAAATTAATAATTGATACAATTGTTCTGAACATCCTCTTTGATTTTTGAAATTTTAATCGCTTTTTCTGTATTTCATTAATGCTCATTAAGCTGGATCATTGACAGAAGGAGCATTTTTCACGCATTTCACATCCTTGATGAAGTAATCAGTGTGAAGGGTAAATTTGAGTTTATCACAGTTGTATATTCTTGTAAATATTGGATTAATTGTTGACGTTGATTCCCAGGCAAAAATCATGGACATGTCATTGATTCTAGCTTTTTGTGTATCAGCGGCCTTCAACTATAACGGTAAATAACCATTGAAAGCCATAAAAAAAAAACATTTTGCCTCATCAGTTTGATCAAATCTCAATATATAGGATTTATCACAATATAATATATGAAAAATCCATCTTGCCTTTGACACAGACCCGGTTTTCTTAGAGTCAATTGACCACGAAACATAATTCGTAATATTAAGGTGCAACACATTTTATAATCATCTCGAAGACATTGCTTTCGACAAATGACCGATTTAGCGTAATCCATGTTTAAACTATAAGATTCAATTGG
>LWCA01000105.1:0-54067 GCA_001642005.1 Intoshia linei | reverse complement strand
CAAATGAAGGGTTAAAATTGGACATAGAAAAGTTTTTGTTCAATAAAGAAGCGATTTTTTATGCTAATGGTATAAATAGACTACCGGAATGTTGGAAAAAGACTGGAAAGCAATGTTGAATATTTTATAATATAACTTTATTTTTAATGTAATCAAATAAACTTTTTAATTTTGTTAAAAAAACGACATTACTTATGAAACGACCTAATATATTTGTTGACAATGAATATGCACAAATGATACATTTATTTTTAATTGTGTAATTTACAAAATAACTTAAAAGTAGATGTGATTATTATATTTATAAGTGTTATAAAAAAAGATATTATTCATCAATTATTTAAGCTGGTTCCAGAGTAGTGGTTCCGATTCAAATACAGTGCGTGACATAAGTCTTAGGCATCCTACACATTCTCATTAAAAACCACTATAAAGTTCATAAGGCGAATTAAATATCAGACTAATTAAAGAATGATCTCACCAATATATAACCATGATGTTGTCATAAACTACCTATAAAAAGATACATTTTAATACGGTTTTGTTTGCAATATTAAAAATATTGACGACATAAGTCTTAGGCACCTTGATAATTTTAATTAAAATTAATTAAATATCCATAAAAAAAAAAACTAATAAATTACTGATGATCTATAAATTTAAAATAATTATTTGTTTAGTAAATGACGCGAATAAATGACAAAAAAGATATAATGCCGTGTCTTAATGCAAGGAACAAAAAGACAGGGTATATATAAGTAAAACCTTTAGTATTTATCGATGTGCGTTTCAAAATATTATAAAAAAATACAAAAAGAGTTAATGCATAGCTTACGTGCCAAGATAAATTGGATAAAAATATTTAAATTTTTTTTAAAATTCTTTACACAAATGTTAAAAAAATAAAATTAAGTAGGGATAATTCACTTTATATTTAATATGAAATGACAGGTTTAGGGTGAAACAAGTTTAGGAACCACTTCTTTAAAAGGTTAGCAATATTCAATAGTACTTAGCAGAAATTGGAAATAATGGATTGCAATCAATTATTTTGTATAAACCAATTAATTGTTTGCAAAATATTAATTTTTCAATTAATTGACAAATGAAAAGATAATTTTCAATTGATTGGTTTTTTTCATAAAACTGAAAAAATATAAATTCAATCCTTTTATTGACGAATGGTTGGATAAAAAAATTAAATTAATAATTATACACTATAATTTATAATAATACAATATAAGGTGTCAAGTTGACACTGTTAACACTCGTTGTAGCGTATTACAGTCCCACCATGCTTTATTTATTTCCAAATTCGAAGTAAGAAATAAAATAAATAATATGAAAATATTCTCTAAATACTATTGTGCAAATAAAATAGTTTGACACTGTATAAAATATTAACAACTTTTTATTATTCTATGCAATTTTAGAAAAATAGAAACGCGTTTGTCACCAGAAAAATGATGTATTTAACCTACTAGCTTGACTTTTATGATAATGATGATAACAAACATCATCCTACTATATTCATTATAACAACATGAAAGTTTTTTAAAAGTGATTATGATATTGTTATCAATCTTCAATTAATTGAAATTTTTTATTTTTCATAAAGCAATTAATTCCAATCCCTGGTACTTAGTATAATTTTTTTGTTAGAATTAAAAAAGTTCGTCCTCGGCAGACCTAGGTGCTGTTTATAGATAACAACCAAGTTAGTATAAAATAAAAGTTTACTTTATTTGCTAAGTCCTTTAAAAATCCTTCAACAGTGGTGAAATGTCCTGAGAATTCCATGGAACTTGTATCAACATCAATTTCAGGTATGGTAATTGTACAAAATTCAGACTAAATCAAAAATATTATATAATTAATTATATATTAAAATTGGAAACAAGACTGAATTTTTAAAAATATACTATGGCAAAATAGATTTCACAATTCATAATCCGCAATTAACAAATATAAAATAGTCTATTTAAAGATCGATCCTATATGAGCCTACAAAATCTCATCAAAATTAATTATATGAATAATCATGATTAAGTCCAAAACAGGATCCCCATTTAAGATTTTTAGATAAAATATGATGGAAATATATAGATAAATAAGTTGGTAAAATAATTTTAAAATGTAATTGTTAAAAGTAAAATTTGACTTTATTGTTTAAACTCAAACCCCTGTTCCTGTTTGGTGTAATTAATTATTTTTATTCTAAACTCCGAAATCATTTAAAATAACTAAAAAGGACGCATCAAATGGTGAATAAAGCTTTAGTTTCCGATCTGATCTAAGTAACAAAAAAATCATAATTCAATACAATGTACATTGCACAATTATACATTACGCTAAAAATAGATTTTATCTATTGTAATGTAATTTTTATTATTATGAAATAACGCATAAGATAAGGTTTAACTTGTTAAAATATTTCTTGTAAATTAAATTAAAATTACAGTAAGAAAATCACGAGAAAGATCATTTTTTTTAGTGATTGTTAATGTAAGCCTTTTTCCTTTTTCATCAAATGATAAACCACCTTTAACTTCACTATCCCTAAAACCACATTCATCACAACAAAATGCCATTAAAATAATTTCTTTGAAAAACGGAATGTCTATGTTGAAAATTAAAACTAAATTAAAAATATAAAATGGAATTACCAACTAATTTGACATTATTTTGACCTACCGCGTCACAATTTGGACATGAAACTTGCATACAATTTACCTAACATGATGAAATTATAATTAACCAAGTGGGTAGTACAACATATTTGAAAAAATTAATACCTCATCAGTAGTAACGTTAGTAATGGTTTCCTCAACTCCGAAACCCGGTCCAACTTTATATTCCTCCTAGACTATTAGTATATAATTAAACTGAATTAACTTGTGGTGTAAATATTCCAACTTGCTCATTTTGTTCTTTATTTCGAAAGTATGGCATAATTATTAAATTTGAATCAGTTTTTGGGTACTTACTAAATGTTTAATTTAAATTATTGAATTTCAACTGTTAAAACATATTTTCTACATAACTATTTCCAGAAACATCATCAATTATCTAAAATGTATATTATGAAATTAAAAGATTAATATTAGGAAATATTTTTATAACATCCAAACAAGCACTGTTAACATGGTTGCTCTATGACCCACAGAAAATCGAGAGTGTATACTTTTTTAATCATTTTCTATAATTAATGCCTGACTTTGAAGGTGATTTTAACGATAGGGGTTCAATAACATAAAAATTAAAGGTACCGACAGTGTACATTGCACACTGTGCAATACGTTGACTGATTTCAAAAATGTATTAAATGTATGTCTTAGAATTAATTAACATATACCAAAAGCCAACTTGATTTTACGCTCATTAAATCTTGCATTTTTTCTACAAATTCGACAATATTTTGGATAACATCTGGGTTGCCTTTCTAATACAATTATATAAGAAAAATTATAAATTACAGCAATTATTTTTGCATTTTTATTTATATGAATAATAGCATTGCTCAACAAACCTTCAATAGTAGTAATTTCTAATAAAAATATTGCAATTAATTATAAATTATAAGTGAAACCTCCATAACTAGGTTCCCGTTCAAATTCCAATACAGGTACAATAATACGTGCGTATTTAGTTTTAACGACCTGACGATTCATGTCAGCTTTAGTAGTAATTGTTATTTCTATTCTTGTTCCACTACTTTGAATAGGGATGGAGGGTGATACGTCCGTATTTTTTAAATGACAATGATCACAAATAAAAGATGATATAATAATATCACCAAAATGTTTTATTTTTGAAAGTAATAATTTAGTTTCTCCCGTTTTAAAACACTAAAAATTTTTATAAAACATAAACTACGTAAATACATTGGGGCAAAGGCTTTGGATATTGGTTACATTGTCTTTTAATTGAGTGTACGAAATAGTTTCTCCAATTTTTGGTGATTGTGAATCCATGCTTAAGTAAATTATTAAGTGTAAATTCAAATAAATATTCCTAGTTAATATGAATATATCTATATTTTTATTGTTAACTTGGAGACAATTTTGAGTATATTTTATTTTTAAATTAATTGATGTCGTTAATCTAAGACTGTGATTCAGTCTATGATTTGTGTTTGTTTACAAATTATTTATGGTAATGCAATAATTACACTGTAATGTCCAGTGTTGCCACAACAATAGTGAATTTATTATGTTGAATAAAGTTTATATTTTATATTTTTAAAATATTACTTTATGAATCGATTTCAAACGCATTTGAAAAGAAACAATGAAAAAAAAGCAAAATGGCATTCGATGAGTAGAAATGAAAAGGAGCAAAAACTTGGTCCTTTTGCTGCATGTCATGTAAAATTTATACTAATCTGTATTTCATCAATCATTTTAGACTAAATTGTGTAAATGTGTAGGATGGAAAAGAAAAAATTCCGATAATGGCACGAAATGCCGTAGTTGTTCTCATAATTTATGTAATTCTATATTATGTGGTTTATGTAATTTTTTAACGTTGTTTTAGATTCACATTGCCCCAATTTGAAAAATATTTCTGATAAGGATTTGGACAATATGCTAAATTGTCTTATAGATTTGGAAACAATCTACATCTCTGGTTGCAATCAGTCAAATTTAGAAATTAAAAAGGTATTTCAGTAGTTGAGTCAACGATTTTGATTTAGTTGTGATAATATTATGTGAATACTAAACTTTATATTATGCTTAAGAGAAACTTGATTTATAGTAAAATTTCTAGGATTTTTATAAAAATTGACACATTTAAACATTTTTAAAAGTAAACTGTTCATTTTAACTGTTTATCAACATTAGTATCATATACCACCTTCATTTGTCATTTTGTAGGATAATGACGATCTACTCGTTGACCACTTATTTAAATATAATTAATTTTATTTTAGTCATACTTCTACGTGTTTAAGGTACACTAAACTTCTTATTTTGATTCAATAATTTTTTTAATTTCAATTAGACAATGCGAATCAATATATCCAAATTTCAACCTGGTTTAACTGATTTAAATATGGGATCAATACCTTTTGAATCACCTACCATTACACAGGTTCATTTTGATTTTATTATTTGTGTTAATTAATTTTTTAGATCATTAGAAATTTTTTGAAGGATAATTATACCAATAACCGAAAAATTTATACACATCGAAAGAAATTATTTAAATTATTAATATCTATGTTGAACGACTCCAAATTATTTCACAATTTTGATATTAACAGTAAAAATATTATGACGAAATCAGAATACACGCTATTTTATACGAGGTTATTTTACACGTATAAATTTAGATTTAAATTAATTATGTTGTACAAGCTAAGGGTGCCAAACTTTGCAATTTATTAATATCATAGACATAATAAAAATTAAATTTTGTAATCTATGCATCGAGAGTCCATATTGCTACGGTTTAGATTTTATTTATAAGTGGTTTCAAATGATAATTACATTTTCTTCTTTGCTGACCTATTAAAATCATAATGATTGACTGCATTAAATCAGTGTTTGCAACCTTTTTATACTCGGCCAACATCAAAAATAACTAACGATCATTTTTTTGGGGCTGAAATAACTAAAACGGCTGATATAACGGCGAACATTCAGTTGAGCAATACATCTTAAAGCGACATAATCATCGCTTTTGTTAATTAATGATAATATTTATTTTTTGACAATATTTTTATGGCTTCTTTGATGACAATGACCAAATTTTAATAAGGTTTTTAAGGGAATTTTTTTTATATACCATATTTCATATTTAAAAGAATTGTGGGACCAAAATTGGTACATAACATAAATATTTAGTTGTTTGATAAATTAATATGGAAAAGTAACTTTACTAATGGTGTAACATTTAATTTGAGCACAAATTATTTGTGCTTTTAATAGATAATTTTGGGACCAAAATTGTGTAGGGTTTTTAAGGGAATATTTTTAACATTTTATGGAATCTTCAAAATCTTTAAAAATTGAATAAAAAAACTTCCCTTAAAACTTTTACAAAATTATGAATTTAAGATATTAAAAATATGAATAAAGAAACCTACTAAAATTACGTGAAAAAATCAGCGATATGATAAATTAGTAAAATCGATGATTATATGTCTCTAAGATATATCGCTCGAACCAAGGGCGGATCTAAGAGGCTAGTTAATGGGGTGCGAGCGAAGCGAGCAATATATTTAATTTTAAAAATTTTTAGGGCGTCTAGTTTGATTTTAAAGTGTCAAATTTAATTTCATTTAAAGGTTGTTATACAATAGTTTCTGAATTTGTTTTTTTTCGCAAAAATAAAAAAATGATTAGCACAAAAAAAAGAAAAATTAATTTTGTTCATTAAATAATCATAAATCAATTAGCTCTAGTCTTCTTGAAGTATGACAAATTCATTAACCAAACTTTCAATATCAAAATTATAGTCATAGTGGCAATTCATGAGGGTTAGTCCACATAAACGATTACCAGCCATTGTTGATCTTAAAAAGATATTTAATTATCTGAAAATACTAATGGAGCGTTCACATTCACATTTATGGTTTTAAATCAAGTTCATTTTTTTCCTTCATTTCAAAATGAGTCCTTCTGAGTCTAAAACCTAATTTTTCCTTTTTTTTTTAAAAATAAAATCAGCCCAAAAATTTAAAAAAACATAAATTAGTGATAACTTGGATAGTTATAAAAATCATAAGCATTATTATGAATGGCAATCTCAACAAAGTGCATTTCCTCGACAAAAACTCCAGATTACCCTATAAATAGTAAGAGGTAAAAATAGCCCTAGAATTTTTAATTTTTACAAAAATTACAGTTGATACAGCTATATCCAGTTAACACACAAAAATATTTTAATCTGACAAAGTGACACTTTCTTGGTCAAAAAAGCACTTTAGTACATATTAGTAATAATTTTTTTATTTGGAAACTATTTTATTATTATCAAAACAGTGAGATTTTGATTTTACGTGAAAAAAATTATAAATGGTTTTGATCTTATCTTAAGCCGACATGTCACGACTCGCGACAGTCCTAGAAAGTTCAAAACACAAGATGTAAGGCTTTAAGTTTTTTTATGTTACAGCGAGTAAGATAGATTTTACTCTCAGAAAGTTGCATCTTTCCGGTATAAAAAAAATTAAATATTCTTCCTATATTTCAAATAAAATCAGGAATTATTTTACTATTTTGTAAAATTATTAAGGTTGGGCTAAACCAGCGGTTCTCATATGGGGGGTACTTTTATAAATTATTTTTGGGTACCAGCTCATCCTATGACTCACACTTTATGATTCATAAATTATAAATATTTTTAAAATTTTATAATACATTTATGTATCTATTTTTGATGAAGTAGAGTTTAACTATTTTTTTTAATTCACATGGTATCATAGTTACAATAAATACAAATTATTGTGTAGTGCCAAATTATATTTTAATTAGTTTAGGGGTAACAACCGCGAAGTATGCTAAGTAAACTAACTTTAACTTTTCATAATTCCTATAAATTCGTGAAATTTCCCTAGGCTCACTGGAGAGGCCTTAGCCGCACGTTTAGGAAACACTGTTAATGATTAAATTTATATTTCATTTAAAAATTAACATTTTAAATAATATTTATATCTATCCGAATTACCTCAGAATTTTTAATTGACCAATTTGGCGACACTTGGTTTAGATGATGAAATTATACTTATTATATTTTTAGATGGGTTGGCTATTGCTGGTTACCACAAATGTGTCCTTCAATGTTTTCCTACAACTGTACTGATATATTTGGAATTTCCTATTTAATTTATGTGTTTCCGACATTTTATAAACAACTTTGTGAATTTTTGAAGAATCCAAACAATAATTTTAATAAAATTGAAATTACAATGGAACTTTTGGAGTAATTGATTTCATTTGTTATTTGTATTATTTTATTTTATATGATTTATTTAATTTTAGAGTAATGAAAGATTTTGAGAAAAAAGTGGTCTTGAAATATTATCGATTAAAATTGAACGATTCTAATATTAAAATTGACGAAGAAGAACCTAAAATGGATTCAATTACTCAAACTATTATAGGTTAATTTTTGAAATACTTAAATATTTTTAATAGAGCAACGAAATTCTTCGATGCATATTAATGGAAACGTTGAAATGAGCAATGGATATACGCCGACTAGAAAAAAAACTAGAAAAAGCTTGGACGCCTCATCCGCCGTTATCAAAAATAGCCTTAGCCTTAAAAAATTAAAAACCTATCTTAAAATGGACGATGACCGGTCATTTGATTTGGAAGACTTGAAAGTATGAACATTAGTATTGGTATTTATAATTAATGAATTTAGAATAGTGACAAAAAAATACGAGACGAATTTGAATTGAATGAAAATTTAAATAGTTCAGTTTCCTGTCACATTGTTAGAAATGAATTGAATAAAAAATTTGACTCAGAATCCACAAAAATTTTGCTTGGTTTACAAACTCTTTTTTCTCAGCAACTACCCAGAATGCCAAAGAATTATATTTGTCGAATGGTATTTGATGTGTAATTATATTATCAACAATTTTGACATTTGAATTAGGAAACATACATGCTTAGCACTGATTAAAAATGATTGTGTTATCGGGGGAATTTGCTTCCGAATGTTTTCTATGCGCGGATTTTCCGAAATTGTTTTTCTCGCAATCACTTCAAGCCAACAAGTCAAGGTGTGTATTACTTTGACATAATTTTATTGGTATTTAGGGATATGGAACTTTTATAATGAACAACTTAAAAGACTATCATACCAGCAACAAAATTTATCATTTTTTGACTTACGCTGACCAACACGCCATAGGATACTTTCTTAAACAAGTTTGTAAATTGAATATATATTTTTATTTATTTCTAGGGATTCAGAAAGGAAATAAAACTTCACAGAGGCGTTTATACGGGATATATTAAAGATTATGAAGGTGCTAAACTTATGAATTGTGAAATTTTTTCCAATATTACGTATTGTAAATTTTCAAATGATTTACAGTTCCAGAAAGGGGTTTGATATATTATTGGAAAGCTTTATTTACTTTAAAGGTTTTAAAAAAAATTATTGAAATGCGTAAAAATGAATTTGATAATGTCTATCCTGGAATAAGCAAATTTACTGATCAAAAATTCATTTCAATTTCAGAAATTCCAGGTATTTTAGATTCTGGCTGGAATTGCAATGCTAGGTTAATTTTTTTATTTTTTTTTGTTTATTTGTTTTAGTGAACGTGTTTATAATAACAATTACAACAATTTGCAAGAAAAATTTAAACAAGTCATTAGAGAAATTACGGTATTATTTTTGAATAAACTCAGATAAAATGACATTTTCATGGCGTGTATTTATAGCGTCAGTATTTTTCTTATTGATTTGTCAATATTGTAGATGGTTTTTCAGTATTTAAATTAGAAGGGCAGTAAAAAAAATTATTTTGTCAGTACTTTACATATACTGTCAGTATTTAAATTGAATGTTCTGTATAAAATGAAACTGACAAAAAATGCTTTTGTAAAATATATGGAAATAATAATTTGTTCTTATAAAAAAATATTATCTGGTGTGAACACTATAGAATTTATTGTAATTAATCTTTAATTTTAGGAAAATTCAAATTCTTGGCCTTTTCTTAAACCAGTTGAAGAGGACATAGCTCCAGGGTATCATACCATAATAAAACACCCCATGGGTAAATAATTTATACAAATGTACAAAATAATATTTGTCACTTTAGATTTGAAAACAATATCAGATCGAATCAAAAAAGGATACTACATACATCCCCATACATTTATCGCAGACTTGAAAAGAATATTTGTATGTTGCAGACTATACAATGATGAAAATAGTGTTTTTGTAAAAGCCGCCAATTTACTTGAAAAATTTGCTTTTGCCAGATTAAGCGAGAGTTATTTGCATCGTTGATTTTGTATATAAATGTTTAATTTTTGTTATTTAAATTTGTTGTACATCTCAGAAACGATTCTATAAAAACAGCAGTACATAGAAGTATCAGTGTACAGTATCATATACAGAGTGATAGTACTCAAGTACAATGCGCCGACCCTTCCGTCTTTATGAAAAATGTAATATTCAACTAAAAGGTAATTTCGCATTGATAGTGGTCCGCGAAATTTTGAATGTAAATTACAGTATAAACTAACAGAATATAATAGAATAGTATAAGAGAATAACTAACAGGTTAAGATTCAGAGATATGTGGCGGCCGTAGGTTGCATTTTATTTAGACCAGTATGTTCCACATGTAATTGATATACATTTATCAATTATTTGCGATTAAAATTAAAATAAATTTCCAAGGTAACATTTATTTTTTTAAAATAAACACTATTTTGTAAAAAATATAATTCACGTGCGATGATTAATATCGAAAATTCCGAATTTGGAGAAATCATAGACAGTTCTCGTGTCGTATTGACAAATGATGAAATTTTAAATAAAGAAAAAATGAAGTAATTACTGTTAAAATATATTTTAACTACTATTTTAGCAAAAATCGAAGTGAATATTTAGATAGTATGGCACACACTTTAATTGGAAAATTATTTTCTTCTTTAAATAAGGTAATCATATAAACTGCTTCCGTTCTGTCAAAATATTAACAGTAACACGATTTTTTGGTTTATATTTTGTGGTTGGATTAATAGTTTTTTCTCGTTAAGTTTGATAAAATCAAAGTTTTCAACAAAATGTAAGTGTAGAGATTTTATCTTAACTTAAAAGACTTAAGGGTTGGTAAAATTCAATTTTTTTTGGGGTTGGATTAAAAGTTTTTTCAGAAAAGGTTTTTTTTAAAATCGTAAGAACGGGATTTTTAAATAGGGCTTGAAGTAGTATTTTTATTAAATATTATTGCATTTTATTAATGGTGGGATAAAAGTTGGATTTTTAAAATAATAATTTAGCTGTCGTTTAGGCTTTATCTATAAAATCCCAACATCTGGAAACTTAGCAATAGAGTATTTTACATAAATAAAATATTTTCTAAATTTTGATGGTATTAATATCAGCACGTGCTGTAACATCTGTAACGTGTCAGTATAAAAATTAAAAATCTAGTTTTTGGAATAATATATCATCCACTACAGACCAAAGTTAAAACTGAAATATTAAGATAGCATATTATACCTACAAACCATATTACAAAAAAATTAGAAATATTCTATAGTGTTCACACCAGATAATATTTTTTTATGAGAACATATTATTATTTCCATATATTTATTTTATATATATATATATATTATATATATTTTACAAAAGCATTTTTTGTCAGTTTCATTTTATATAGAACATTCAATTTAAATGCTGACAGTATATGTAAAGTACTGACAAAATAATTTTTTTTACTGCCCTTTCAATTTAAATACTGACAAACCATTTACAATACTGACAAATCAGTAAGAAAAATACTGACGCTATAAATACACGCCATGAAAATGTCATTTTATCTGAGTCAGATATGTATTCTACTAAAGGCAGAGCCGAACTGTCCGATACTTCGGGAGCTTTAATTTTTGTAAAATGAACATTTCCCGAAATTATATTTTTAAATGTCACTATTTTGCGCGAAATTTAAAATTTAAAATCCAGACTGGATACTTGATTAGGGGCTCTATGACATTACGCATCTTGCTATTTTTGAATTTTGTTAGGTGCATATTTCTGATTTTTAGTTGTTTCGATCAGGATAGTTTCAGCTTCGATCTCAGAGGCCACCAAACGTTTTTATTCTCGGGATGGATACTAACTAAAAACGTTGCATATTAAGTTCATTATGATCTATGTACGATAATAATTCAAACGATATCATTATTTTATTCATTAAAATTAATCACAAGAAATCTGAAAGTTTTCTACAGTTGATGCTGGTTTTGTAGTTGATGGTGAATTTTCAAAATGTTTATATCTAATTATACACGGCGTTGCGTCAATTTTTAAAATTAAATTTTTATTAATTTTTTTTGTGAATATCAAAATATAAACATTAAAACCAGCCCGGGTCAAAGATGAATAATTATTTATTAATTATAATTAATGTAATGTGTACCACCCGAAGGCAAAGCTTTTACGTCAGCGGTTCCTAAATGCCAGCTCTTGAAATAATTTTACCATGGAAATGGTTCTTAAAAATTGAACTACATTAAATATTATAATTATTAAATTGATATATGATTATCGTATATTTTTAAATTTTTCCTAGTAATTTCGTTTTAGTGACCCGTGAGCATTTTTATGGTACATTATTGGTCCGGGTGAAAATGCGGACAAACCCTGCATTACGTGTTTAAAATTACATATTTATTATGTTAATTTTGTTTTAATATTTAGTTAAAATCTGTTGATGAAATTGGAAGAATAAAAAAGGTAAATCTCCACCTTTTTTATTATTTATTTATCTTAATTTAAAGACTGAAAATCCATTAATTTTACTCCCACGTGAAAAAATACGGGATGAAGAAGAAGAAGATACAAAATGGGATAAATTTGCAAAATTAAAGGGAATTCAAAAAAAGAAACGCACCCGTAACGTTTGGGATGATAATAGCAGAGTTAGTTTTTTGGGATCGTTTTTATTTGTTTTTAGAAATGGCTTCCTCGTTGGGGATATAAATCTAAATCCAATACGAATGATAAAGATTGGCTTATTGAAGTCCCCAATAATGCAAATCCGTACGAAGATCAATTTGAAAAACGTAGCAATATAAGATCTGAAAAAATTGCCAAAAATTCTTTTAAACAAATGAAAAATATAGAAAGAACCTCTACATATAAGGACAAAAGACAAAAACTAAAAAGCAATCTTTCTGTAATAGCTAAATCTAATGCTTCAATTGGAAAATATAACGAAAAACCTAAAAATCTCAATAAACACATGAAAAAATCTAAGGGTCCAAGGGAAAAGGTTTATATTTTTTGTTTTAAATTAAAATATTTTTGCAGATTCCTATTGGAAATTTAAAAAACGAAAAAGAAAAATTACACAACATTGTCGATAGTCTTATAAATAGCAATAAACCCAAACAGATCAAATAATCCGATTGAATTTAAATATACTATGTAACAAAAGATTAAATGTTTATTTTCTAAATATTGACAAATTTTTTACCTGAGGAAATATTTTGTTTGGAAATGACCCACTTTCGTCTAAATGACCATATCGATTCAATCCGGTTTAAATTTAAAAACGAAAATGAAAATTGTCGTATTTTTCCTTTTCTTAAAGTGGATACAGGCACATTCGTGTAAACATATTTTTTGTATTATAAAATATAATTTAGATTGTGGGAAAAGTGATGTTGTTTTCGTAATTGATTCTTCTGCCAGTATAGAGAAAAGCGGACGGGGCAATTGGAACCTAGTTTTAGATTTTATAAATAAAATTGTGGACACGTTCTATATTGATACTGGAACGGTTAGGGTTGCAATTGTTACCTTTTCAAATTCGGCAAATTTGAACATTGCTTTGAATTCTGGCTACAGTAAAAGAGAATTGAAAAGACAAATTATAAGTTTACGTCATTTAAGTGCATGGACGAATACTTATTCAGCATTACATTTAGTACGAACCAAGGTTTTTACAGAGCTGTATGGAGACAGAGTTGATGCCGAAAATTATCTATTCATATTGACCGACGGAATGCCAACTATTAACGTTGAGGAAGTTGATTATGAAATCGAATTGATTAACAAAATGGATATAAGTATTTATGCTATTGGCATAACAAATATGGTAAATGAACATTTTCTTAAATGTCTATCTTCTAGTCCACATCTACGTGATATGAATTATTTCATCTGTCCCACTTTTCAAGATTTGGAATCTTTAGTTAAAAGCATACCCGGTATATGTATAGGAACGACTACATCTTCGGCAGCTATTACTACAACATTGGATCCAATAAACATTCCATACACCAAGTATTTCCTAGATTGTTCAAATTTCATTGATTTAGCTTTTTTAATAGATTCATCTCACATCGTAGATGAATCATATTGGATCTCAATTTTAAAATTTGTAAATGAAATTATTGATGGATTTGAAAATTTTAATAATATTCGAATTGGGATAATTGTATTTTCGCAAGATGCAGAGGTGAAGGTTGATTTAAATTCCGGTTTGAATAAATTTGAAATTAATCTACACATATTGAAACTTGAATGTCAAAGATCCGTATTTAGAAACACATATGCAGCGTTCAGACAGGCAAGGTTAAGTTTGTTTATTAATAGAAATGGAGACCGTCATAATGTCCCTAATCATGCCATATTACTTACTACTGGAAAACCAATGGATAATGATATAAGTGAACTAGAAAAGTTTTTTGAGAGTGGAATAATTCTACATTTAATTACCGTTTCACCATTTCAAGAAGATTTAAAAATGTTTTCATCCTATCCACACTATGAATATGTTAATTATTATGTGTGGGAGCTTCCTGAAAGAAATGATAATATCATACACTATCTATCTAAAATGATTTGTTTGCCGTCAAGAACCACCACTGAAATGACTACACCAATATACGGTTTTTTCATTTAATATAATGCAGAAGAGCTTCTTAGTATTTAATTATAGGTTATAGCTGTATGTCCTACAGTAGGTCATACAGTTTAAGTATAGTAATATACATTTTACAAATACATATATAATATATTTTTATAAAGTGATGAATCCAAATCTTAACTTTACCTAATTATTTTTATGTGGTTGTTACAAAGTTATCCAAAATAGAGATTAGGGTTGGCAATCGATAAAAATTTATAACGATAAATCCTTATATCAAGTAATTAGCTTGGTTGTGATGTACAAACAGCAGCTAGCTCTGCAGAGGGCGGACTTTTCTAATTTTACCAAAAGAATTTAATCTTAAATTAAAAATGCCACTATTCACTATTACCAATCTTCTAATGCAATCGTTCCCAACGTGTCAATACAATTTTTTATTTTTAAATTCTAGAACTATTAATTATATCAAATATTTTGTTTCAATGAAATAATTTCCCAATAAAAGAGAAACTCTAAATACTTTTGTTTAAAATGATAATGCACATACCAAGAGATACACAAACTCTAGTTATACTTTAAACTTAAAATACTATTTAAACTTTAAAAAATTATATGTGTTTTATATTTAAAAATAGGATGGGGAATTTGGGGTTTTTTCCTTAAAAACTATAAAGTTTTTAAGCTTGCGATTTATGACAATACTCATGATTTTAAAAACTATCCCAGACTTTAGGTTTTGAGCATGAAACATGTTTATGACATTTTGATTTTTTGAGATTTACGACAATATTAGTGATTTTAAAACACGTCCCAGAATTTTGTTTTTTAAAATTTCTGATGTGATTGTATATTTAAAAAAAGGTTAAATTATGTGGTTGTTTGAAAACTCAATTTCTGAAAATAAATTTGGTTAAATAACTTTGGTTTCGTCTGTAAACTATTGTTTTATTTTAATGCCGGGTTAATTTTAATGCTATTTTAATGCCATCGACCGAAAACTACAGGTATAAAAAATTTTGTAAAGCGTCATTACAAAAAAAAAAGAATTTATTTATTTTTTTAATATAATTTTTTTACGATACATAATTTGGTATTTATTAATTAATAGATAAAATTATTATTAAAATGATTCTGATAGCGATTACCTTTATCCCCTCTCGTTGACACATGTTCCTGCAATCACGTTTGAAATCTTACCTTCCCTGTCCATAAAATGAACTAAAATATATTTATAGGTTGCAAACGTAAAATAGACTTGGCCTTCGTAATTGATTCACCAGGATACGATATAGATAAACATTCTTTCAAAGAATCCATTGATAACTGGGACTTGATTTTAGAATTTGTGATTAAAATAATCAATCAATTTAATAATTTTGATAATATTCATGTGGCCATAATAATTTTTTCATATGATGCTAAAATAGAGATTGCATTTAATTCTGGTTATAATAAATACCAATTGATTGAAAAAATTTTAATTTTAAAATTTGAAGGATATGAAACAAACACTTTTAGTGGGTTACATCTGGCTAGAACCAGTCTTTTCACATCACATTATGGTGATAGAGTTCATGTCGATGATTATATCATAATAATTACTGATGGAATGCCCACTGTACCCCAGAAATTATTGTCATCAGAAATAGCCAAGATTCACGGGAAAAACATCAATGTAATTGCAGTAGGAATCACGCAAAATATAAATGAAAAATTACTTAAGGAATTGTCGTCTTATCCACATCAAAAATGGATAAATTATTTTACTAGCACAAGTTTCGCTGACTTGAACGTTTTACAAAAATATATTTCTGAAGCGATTTGTCATGTACCTAAACCGATTACTACAACCACACAACTACCAATCACTACACGCCAACCGGGTAAATTATTTAAAATGTATTATATTAAAATGTGTAGTATAACACAGAGGTGGGGAAGCATTTACTGTTCGAAGGCCGCATTAACCTCCCAAAAAAATTTAATAAGGCCACATCTTTCTAAATAAAATTTAATCAAATACATCAGTGTTCTCATGGGGGTAACGGATCAGTGACCAGTGGTCACCAAGGGTGAATAATTTTATTAGGGGGTGAATACGAAAATTTTAGATGATTGGAGTGAATGATAAATTTTTAGCATATTTTATTCAATTTAGTAAAATGTTATGAGAAAAAACCAAAATTTGACCAAACCTTAAGGAAAAAATCCCCTTTCTCAAATATTTTTTTGAAAAATACCTATATCAGATCCCAAAAGAAAAAACCTAATTTTACTAACTCTTATGATAAATTTTTAGCATATTTTATTCAATTTAGTCAAATCTTATAAGAAAAAACCAAAATTTGACCGGAAAAAACCGCGTTTACCAATATTTTTCTGAAAAATCCCATTTTACTAAAAATTAATATTTTAAGAATAATTCAAATTGTTCAGAAGGCCACACTTTCCCCACCTCTGGTTTAACCCATTATACATTGTATTTTATATATCTTAGAATGTGCAAATGAAATTGATCTTGCTTTTGTTATAGATTCATCTGGAAGTATTCGGGATAATAATCCAAGTGATGGATCTTACGATAACTGGAAACTCGTCTTAACATTTGTTAATGACATTATTAATATAATTGACTTTAGTAAATTCAAAATAGGTGTTGTGGTTTTTTCATATGATGCAATAATGGAGATACCGTTCAATTCTGGTTTAAATAAAGAGCAATTAAAGAAACGAATATTAGAAATTCAATTTAGAAATTCTTATACCAATACGTATGGTGGTTTGAACAAGGCTAGAACGGAATTATTTACTTCAGGCAGTGGTGATAGAAGTAACGTGGATAATTACATTATAATAATAACTGATGGCGTCCCCACCATCAATGAAAACTTATTGGAAAATGAGATTTTAAAAGTACATGAAAATATTAAAGTCTTTGCTGTGGGTATAACAGACAATATTAATGTCGATTTATTAACTAAATTATCTTCTAATCCCCATATAGAAGGCGAAAATTATTTTAGATCTACAGATTTTTCGCATTTGAATGTCATAATCAATCAGATTTCTAAAGTGACCTGTCACAAACCAACCGTAGTAAATGGTATTAAAATAAAAATTTTTTTAACTTTAAATTAGACGGCCAATGCAATACAATGATTGACTTGGCATTTGTTTTGGACGCATCTGGGAGTATTGGTTATGAAAGTTTTGAAAAAACGAAATATTTTGTAAAATCGGTTGTAAATGATGTGGTTTCATTGCACCAACCAAATGTGAGAATTTCATTAATTTCATATTCTACTAGTGCAAAATTGCATTTTAATTTTTCCGATTATTATCACCAGAAATATGAATTGTTGAAGTATATTGACAATTTAAAATCAGATTTCGGAACTACCAATACTGCGGATGCTCTCAAACTTTTAAATCAACTATTTGCTTCAAAAAGTACATCCCGTCAAGTAGCAATTATTTTGACTGATGGAGCGTCCGACAATCACATTGAAACGCTCAAAAATGTTGTTTTATTGAAGCAATCTAATGTTCACTTGATTGTCATTAATATTGAATATTCGTTAAGAGAAGATGAACTTAAAGCTATGACCAGTTATCCCTTACACTCAAATTATATTAAAGTTAAACATTATAATCTACTTTTAAATCACAAGATACAAGTTATCGATTTGATTTGCAAAGGTTTAATTTAATGATATATAAATTATCATTTAAATTTTAAATCAGTTTATTAATGTGTACGTTAAGATCAAAATGAATGCGATCAAACAAATATTTGCAATAACGGTACATGTGTAAATATTATTGGTGGATATATTTGTTATTGTAATGATTTCTATAATGGAAAAAATTGTGAAAAAGGTTTTTTAGATATACCTGTGGATTAATTATTTTATATTATTATTATAGATACATTAGAAGACAACGTAGATTTGCAAATCGTGATTGACCGTTCCGGAAGTAGATTGTTCAAGCAATATTATCAAGATATATCCATGCTTTACTCTCTCATTGAAAATATGGCGGGTGGCTGGAAAATTGGACTTGGTTCCTACGCAAATGATGCCATTATTCATCAAAACTTAACGCAAAACAAAAAATTGTTATTAAATATGGTAAATATTTATTAAAACCGCAACTCTTTTATTACATCCGAACTTATATAATATGCTATGCGTTTATGTTTGTGTGTGTTCAGCTTTATTTAAATAACTACCCGTCTTAGAATTTTATAAAATCCACATTTCAATTACAGTTTTTTCCGGTGGTGTTCACAAACATAATTTCAACCTCCCAATTTCACATCTTACGGATCAAAAACCCATGTGGTCACCCTTTTTGAAAATCAAACGAGTTGGAGAATTTAAAAAAATATATACGCTGATACGGAATTTAAAATAATAAACATTATCATAAATTTAAATTTAAAAAAATTATATATTCAGAGTCAAAACCACAAATTACCCTTCTTTTTTTAATGAAAACAGCCCTACAATTTAAAAAAATTTACAGGTTGTACAGTTGTATCCTGTTAACACAGACAGAAAATTCCAATCCGAATAAGTGACGACTTCACGGTCAAAAAAATATTTTAGTATTCATATTATTATTTTTTCGAAATATTTTATTAAAACCAAAAATGTGAAATAATTAACGGTCCGAAAATGAAAAAAAAAGAAAAGAGATTATTCTGATAGAGCTTATTCCAGTTGATATAAATACAAAAGTTAAACCCGAGAAATCTACGCATTCCCGATAAAAAATAATTTTTAATATATGATCAACCAATATTTTTCAAATATTTCTATTAAAATAAAAATTGAAAATGTAAATATTGATCCTACAATTTCAAAAAAAATGTGCAGTGAACGTCTACACATTTCCAATAAAGAAATATGGGCGAAAATCTATATAATTCATTCCTTCGGAATTTTTTTCATTGTTATGCAATTTTTAAATTTCAAATTATCATTTTCAAAACATTTTTAATAAAATTTAAATAGAAACTACAACAACGAAACTGAGTATCACTTACATCAAGAAAAGTAATACAATTTTGTTTTAATTTAACAATAATTTTTAATTAATAATAATTTAATGTTAACATGATTTTAAAAATTATCCCAAAATTAATGTTTTTTAAAATGCTAGACCTTTTTTTTATAAATAAAGGATAATTTGTGGTTCTGACCATTAAGATATAAATTTCTGAGGTTGAGATTTTTGAAAATGTTAATGATTTTAAAACACACCTCAAAATTTAAGTTTTATAAAATTCTAGGACTTTTTTACTTTATATAAAAAGGGTAAATATTGGTTCAGAAGTTCTGAGTCAGAACTTTTAACCATTAATATGTAAGTTTCACAGGTTTAATGTATCGATGTTTATAGCTTTATATAATAGTAGACCATTTTGAAGACTGGGCCTGTTATATGACCACTTGACCCTCTCTACAGGTCTGGTTGAACGTAAAACCTCATCGATCTATTAATTAATTTAAAAAGTACCATCAATAAGATAAACAGAAATTTACGCGCGAACAATTTAAAATTAAAAAATGGTAAATTATTTTATGATCCTTTTTTCTAAGTGCTCATTGCAAAGTGCAATTTGAAATTTAAAAGTTGAAAAGGAAATACTCTAAAATATAATTTCAATTTAAATTTGAATTTAGATAAACACAATAACATTTACTCGAGGTAAAACAAATTTATCTGGTATGTTGGAAGTAATTAAAAGAAAAGTTTATAATAATGAATATTTGAATAAATTTTCAAAACGTAAACCAATAATAATAATATCAAATGATGGATTTTGTGACAATTTGGATAAAACATTCTTTGCAGCAGTTTCATTAAGAGACGGCAATGTAGGAATTATGACATATGGGTTTTTGAACAAACACGACAACCCCAATGGGATAAATGATGTCTGGTTAGCAATTTCCACGGAACCATATTCCTTAAACACAGTGAGAATTCAAGAAAACTATTTGGGAGTTGAAAATGAAATTGTGTCTCGAATAAACTATAAAAATTGTCACAAAAGCACATGCAAGTGGGATTACAAATGTGTAGAATCTATCAATAGTTACAAATGCCAATGTAACTCACATTATATAGGGAAACATTGTGAAATATTTTCAAAATCTTTTGATATAATAATTTTAATTGATGTATCTGGTAGTATTTCGGAATTGTATACAAGAAAAGTTAAATATTTTTTTAGTAATTATTTGAATAAAATTTTTACTAGCCAATCCATTAATTCTAATATAAAAGTAGGAATAATTACATTTTCTGATTTCGCACAAATTGACATTTCGCTGGGACAATACACTACTTTACAAGATTTAAAATTTGCCATTTTTCATTTTGTTAAACACCGAGGTGGTAAAACTAATATTGCAATTTCATTAAGAATGGCTAGAAACCATTTCAACGGAAGCATTAATAAAAATAAATTGGTCGTAATTTTCTCTGACGGAACAGCAAACATTGAAAAAGACCATGTCAAACAGGAAGCTGAAAAATTGAAAGAAAAAGCAAAAGTTGTATGTATTGGGGTAGGCGACCTTATAAATTTCAACGTTTTGGCAAACATTGCACATGGATCAAACATTTTGACAGTTTATCGAATTTTGCAATTAGAATCTCTCATAGACAGATTGATTGAAATTTCTACTTTTAATAATGCACATTAAATATACATTGTCAACACATGCACTACATACAATAAATGTCATAAAAGAGTAACACATGTATAATCGAAATAATCTCATCTTTAGAGATAAATTCGAGTTAAGCTTACCATACATTCACACATTCGTTTCAAATAGCGATTTATATAATTCAGGCTTGTTAAATTGTCACAAAATTATTAAGCTGTATCCAATTTCTAAGACTGTTATAGTGAATTTGAAATGAAAATTTTCTTTGTTTACCAAATGATTACTAAAATATTCCATATCAAAGTCTCAGTTTATTATATTTTTGCTTAGCAATTTTTCCCTAAATCTCTCAAATGTGTAATCATATAAATACCTATAGCAAGGATAATCTCTCGATACATCCTGAATAATAATTGTAAATTCTTGTTTTAATTTTTATCATTTGTAACTATAGATGTTACATGCATCTATTAATCTTTTTGCTACCAGTTTTAACCATTTTAAATTATTTTACTACCTGTCTTTTACCCAAAACCCTGAAAGTTGGTTCCAAATTTAAAACACACGACGGTCACAATATAAATACCAATTTTAATCATAAACTTAAACGTGATAAACGACATTTATACACGTTGGAATTGTTCAATGATCAAGAACAAAATTTTGCATTGAACCCACCAAATGTACATATTATTTCCGCAACCATCAAGAAATTGGCTAATCAATTTGAATTTCATATTATCAGAAAGGTTTATTATATTTTTACATATATTTAAATGTTTAGATTGAAAAAAGTCTTTACCTCATTGAAATACAATCACATGTTGAATCTCCAAAAAGATTTGAAACTAATCTTAATCTTGATAACAATGTAAATTTTAAATTTTAAAGATGTTTAAAGTTGATAATAATTACATATTGTATATGTGACATACTAATATGTGTAACTATCTAAATGCGTTTGAAATTTGGATATTTTTTAAATTCTATAATTTTTTAGTCTCAAAAAATTAAAAAAAAACGTAATTTGAGATTTTTACTTGAAGGCGCAAGTTTCTGAGTTTAAAATATTTTACGATAATGCTAATTATTTCAAAAATTGTCCATGTGTTTTTTTTTTTTTTTAAATTTCCTTTTACTTTTCTCAATAAATGATTGCAAATTGCAAGTTGCAATCAAATATATATGTTTATATGTATTGTATATATTGTATATACTAGTAAGGATTATCGACATGATTGGTAAAACAGGAATTTACCCTAAAGCGTTAAAAAAATTTAAATTTTCTTTAAAGGGTGGTAAAATTTGATTTTTACTTTTAGTATTGTAAAACTGGATTTTTCCCTTAACTTAAAGGTTATATAACTGGAATTTTCCCTAAAAAATTGGTAAAATAGGAATTTACCTAAAAGGTTGATAAAACTGGATTTTTAGCTTAAGGGCTGGTAAAATTAGATTTTTAGTAAAAACGGTTGGGTTTTAGTAAAAATGGTTGAATTTTAGTAAAATTTAGGATGGATTTAAGTAGAAGCCCTTTTTAAAGTTTTAATTTATAGGTTAGAAAATTAGACAAAGAAAAATACCATATACGACACCGCAGAAGTTCACCAGTGGAATTATTGGATGAAAATTTTAATCTTAATGATCCTTTGTACCACAAAATGTGGTATCTAGTAACAAAAATTTTTTTTGTGTAAATTTTTATTTAGAGTCGAATGAACATTCAAAATGTTTGGAAACAGGGTATAACTGGTAAAAATGTAACAATTGCCATTATTGATGATGGAATCGAATCTAATCATCCAGATTTATCTGATAATTATGTATAATTTCATTATTTATTGGTTTTTTTGGGCCTAACAATTTAATTTTGAAATTTAACATTTTTTTAACTCTTATTCAAATTTTTTTGAGTACTGATATATACACTTGGACATGGTCAATGAACCATTGGTCATGTTCAAATTAACTTCAATCTGGCTGATTTGGTTCAAACTCTGACGGTATTTTTAGAGTTGGAGATAAGAAGATTTGTGATTATTAATTACTTATTAAGTAAGTTAAGTTAGTGTAAGTTCTGTAATGTAAAATCAGAATTATTTATCAAGATTTGAAAATAATATTTTTTGAAATCGGCGACTTTGGTAATGATGATATTAACCATTAATGAAATAAGTTAAAAATTATAAATTATTATTAGAACCATTAGATAATTTTTTTTTTAAATATTACCGGATCAGAAGTTGAACCACCACCCCTTGATAATTTCGAATATAGACAAGGCATCAAACAATTGCAATATATTTTGTATCACGAAAATGTATAGTATTGATTACTAATATGAGTTTATAATAATTAATAGCTACACGAAGCAGCATACGATTTTGTGGATGATGAATTGGATGCAAATCCTTCGTATACAGATAATTATCCCAACAAGTAATATTAATTTTGATAATATATTAGTATTTAGTCATGGAACGCGTTGTGCAGGCATAGTGGCAGCTGTAGCAAACAACTCTAATTGTATAGCAGGTATTGCATATGAATCAAATATCACGGGAATTCGGCTATTGAAAGGAAATGACCAAGTTACTGATAGTATGGAGGCTGCTAGCCTCAGGCACAAATCGAACCTAATAGATATATATAGTGCTTCCTGGGGGCCAGAAGGTAATTGTATTTTAATATTATATGACAGTAGTGATAAATATTAACAAGATACAATAATAAAATATTAGACGATGGAAAAACAATAGATGGGCCTAAAATAATGACACTGAATGCACTTAAAGATGGTTCGAAACATGTAATTGTTTATATTATAATAGTTTCTGAAATATTTATTTGGTTCTCACTCACAATGTGCGAGGACCATCTCGAGTTAATTGAATGTTATGGTTGATAGGTTAAAATTAATTTATTTCATCAATTTAGGGTCGAAATGGACTTGGTTCTATTTTTGTGTGGGCTTCAGGAAACGGTGGCAGAGAAGGTGATATTTGTTCTTGTGATGGATATGTGGGTTCGATTTATACAATAGCTATAAATTCAGTCACCATAACGTCTGAAGTACCTTGGTATAGTGAAAAATGTACTGGTACTTTAGCATCAGCTCCATCTAGTGGTATGGGGAATCAGAGAATTGTAACAATATTTTATTTATTGTATAAAGGTTTTTTAGGCTACAACTGACTGGCGTAATAAATGTACAGATAGACATACTGGTACTTCTGCTTCAGCTCCAATGGCTGCCGGAATTATTGCTCTCACGCTAAGTGTTAAGTAAATTTCACAATAATAAAATTAAAATATTTATAATTTGATAAAATAATATTTGGTATGTGATTACTGATCAGTCCATTGTGTGAAAAGGGCATATTTTGTGTTGGACCCAATTTATTAATTTAATTTTTTTTACTTGTAAAAGAAGTGAATGTACTTAATTAATTAGTAATTTACAAGGGTTATTTTAAGTGTGTTCTAACATTAATTAAAAAATATATATTAAGTTTTAAATGGAAAATGTTAAAATTACAATTTTGAAATTTTGATTTTGTAGTTGTAAAAAAATTAATTATTTTAACATTTTAATCAATTATAACAATTAATAACAGCAGAGATGATACGGTAATATTTATATACTCAAAAAAAATTATTAGTCAATTCGAATTGTGTAGAGATATATTAAATTTTTGAATGTTTATTAAAATGGTGTGTAGTTAAAATAATGCTGCAGTACATGAAAAAATTTGCATAAACCAAAAAATAATAAACAAATAATAAAAATAATGAATAATAAAAAATACTAACATTTCTCTTAGAATCAACACAGTATTGGTATTCAAAAAATTATAAGATACACTATTTACAATTTTATTAATAATGAATAAATATTATATTATTTGAAATATAATAATCAATTTGTATTATTTTTAGATTATTATATGTAACCCGAACCTACCATATCCCAGACCCAAATTCGGGGGCTCGACGAAATTTTTGTCAAAGAGTTTCCTCGTTTTTCTAAATTGAACATTAAAAAATTATATTTTTGAATATCGGGACTATTTTGTTTGTTAAATTAAAATTGCTAAGTCACGAGTCTTGGAGATGTGGTTAGGATATATGACACTGCCCATCATTTGCAATTATTTTTAGGCCTATTTTTCATTTTATTGTCGCCTCAAGCTTGGTAGGTTTGGCTCTGATTATAATATATAGAATATGCATAAATTATATGCGTTATTAATTTTAATAATTTTTAAAAATGATCAAACCTAAATACTTTTTAGTAAAAATTTAACTTGGAGAGACATACAACATATTATTGTACTTAGTTCAAAAAAAGGAGATTTACAGTCCAAATCATGGTCCAAAAATGGAAATGGATTAGAATGTAATTTTATCTTGTACTACAGGGTTATCACAACGACCAGAGCCGAACTTACGAGCTCGAGGTCACCGAAAATGAAAAATGGACCCTAAATAAATTTTTGGAACTGATGCGTAGATTCATATATCCCTAACCACTTCCAAGACTCTTGAATTGGAATTTTAAATTTAACAAACAAAATAGTTATGATATTTATGAATATAATTTTTTAATGTTGACTTTGGAAAAACGAGGCTCCTTTTTTACAAAAATCTTGTCGATCTCCCGAAAAGAGGCCTCGGCAACGTCAGCGCCGTGGAGAGGTGGTTAGGGCAATATTGTCCGGTCTGCAATCATGAGGGCCTACATTTTAAATTTATTAGAAGGTAATCTTGGATAGTTTCTTAAGTATACAATAGATAATTTAAAAAATATTTTTTTTTAATTTCTATATCCAATGTGATTTCCAACGGATATCCTAATTTATAGATAATGAACGATAGATTAAACAATGCATAGAGTCTAGGTTTAATTGTTTTAGATTTTTATAGGGGCCTACAATTTCATCTAACCGGACCTACAGATGGCTCTCCATTTCTATGGGCACGGTAGGTTGGGAACTCACAATGTAACTCATTTGCAAAAACAATGAAATTATATGGTTAGGGGCGGTAAGTTGAAACACAATAACGTTTCTCAAGTACAGTCATTTAGTTTAAAAAACAGCACATTAAATGAACCTATAAATTATTCATTGTAAGTTAAAATTTGTAACTATATTGAAAATAATATTGTATTAACTGTTAAAATGTAAAATTTCAGCGAGCAGATTCCAATATGACTTAATAATTTTTTATGAGTGGTTATAATTTTATTTTCAAAAATATTGCAATTCATTGCCCACTGATCAAGCTCTGTGGCAAGAGACAAATACAAAATTTTTAAAAAAATGATATTTATGATATAAAGAACAATAAAATTGAACAAATACCACCTTATCTATACAATTTATTAAGAAAAGCGCCATATTTTTACCAGATAATGTTAGGAAGTATATTATGTTATACTACAATAAACATTATTAATTTTCAACATATCTAACATCACACAATGAGATTTATATTGTTTGTTTCATTTGCAGTTTATTGTTATTCATATTTATTATTACACGCATAAATATTCTTTATTTTAAGTTTTATTAATATTAATTTATTATGTAAAGTGACCGACACCATCATGATCGGGGCCTATGCGAATATTAAAATTAAGGTGTATTAAATATTGTATTGATTTAATTTAAGGCCTGCGAAAGGAAGGTTTGGGTACGGTAGATTCAATTGGTATTAACCATAGAAACACACAAAAATTTTAAGGTCAAATAAAGTCAGTAAATTTCATTTTTAGGTTAGTTTTTTGTTAATCTATAGGTCAATAAAAAATTGTCCAGGTTATAATATATACATCTGTTATGTATAGATTCTCCTCATTATGGTTATGGAATGTTGGATGCAGAAGCAATGATCCATTTGGCTAAAACCTGGAGAACTGTACCATTACATCATAATTGTTCAATATATGCGATAGTGAATTCGAAGTAAACTTTTTATTTTACTCGTACATGGTACTTGTATTGTACATCAAGGATCGGCAACCTTTTGCGTCTCGTGAGCGACTTTTTTATATCAAAAAATTCTACGGGCCCCATTTTTGAAATTTTACACGATACATTTCAATCCTAACTTAAGAGAAACGGTTCTAGTATATTCAACAAAATAATATCCAAGCGATTTGAAAATTCAGAATGAAAATGATTATAATGAGCCAATTATAGTAGAAAATGTTTAAAACGGTGTTTAATAGTTGAAAAATAAATAATTTACATATCTACTCAAAACCCCAGTAAAATTATTCTGTGGGCAATTTTTGACCTACGGACCACTGGTTGCCGACCCCTGTTTTACATGTATTCTATTCAACTTTATATTAGATTGATACTTTCTGAATCTTCTGCCACATTTACTGTAGATATACACGGGTGTTTAAATAAAACTGATATATTTGAAACTGGTTCGACTGTTCGTTACATTGAGCATGTTGTTTTAAAAATTCATTTGGAAGCTTCAGTTCGTGGTGAAGTGGCATTAATTCTAATTTCACCAATGAAAACACAATCAACTTTATTATTCAATCGACCTAAAGATTTAACTGCTGTAGGAATTGTCAATTGGTCATTTTTATCCGTTCAATTTTGGGGTGAAAATCCACATGGTCAATGGTATCTTATAGTCGATACTAACGAATCGACAGGTATATTTTTAATAGTTTTGTAAATTTAATATAAAAAAAATTAGCTCGTTTGGTTGATTTTACTATTACATTCTATGGAACGAATTTACACCCTACAGAATCTAAACAATACTCAGAAATCTCGAAACCAAATTTTACCAATGCCTATTTAGGACATTCAAATTTTAATATTATTTCGTTTCAAGTTATGTATATTTTGTTATTGCTTATTCAGTAAAAAATTTAACAATTAATAAATTTAAAATTAGACTACAAATGTGTAGTAGTAATAGTCATGCATTAACTCAGCCATTTTCAACGTGTGGTCCGAGGGCCATTTTATAACCATTTTGGAAATTTTATGAAATAATATTACATAGATAAATTGGATAGAAACTTGGGCCCATATTATATTTTTTGCTTATTTATAAATTTAAAGTTAGTGCGGCATTCCAAGTTGGAAATGTTTTTTTAAAGTTACTAAAAATCAGTCGTTAGGTTATTTAAAAAATTACCTTAATTATTATTTGTAACTACACTGGTATTCTTCACGCTTTATTTCGATTATAATTACACTTTTATGGTTTAAATACATGTATTGATCATGAACAATCAATTTTAGTCAAATTTAAATGGATATAATAAACGTAGCGTAAATACAATTTTGATTCGATATTAACAATTATAATTTAATCGGTATTACGCGAATTTGCACGCAATAGAAATGATTAATTAAAGTTAAAATTTAAGCAATTTAATAATCAATTATAAAAGTAATACTTGTATAATTGAAAAATTTGATTCATTATAATTACGGCCCAGCGGAAATTTCATTATAATAGTTTCAATAAATTTTAAAATGAATGTTATACTCTTAAGTTTGCAAATTACATTAATATTACTGTTGAATCAATTACGCGGAGGTAATGTATGTAAAACGTTTATATAAAAAATTAGCATGCGAGAAAAAAATGGATATTGGATTTCTGGTGGATTCATCGGGAAGTGTATGCTCCGAATTTTATATTAATGGCTCAATAGACAATTGGAATTTAATAAAAACCTTTCTTTGGAATTTAATAAGCAAGTTTAAAACAGAAAATGATTCAGTTAGGATAAGTTTAGTGACATTTTCCACAGTATCATTATATAAGATAAAATTTAATGATAAGTTCACTAAGAAAGGGTTGAGAGCGAAATTAATGAGATTGGAATATTTGGGACTAAACTCAAATTTCGTTGCAGGTTTAAAACGAGTTAGAATCGACATGTTCAATACTGATAATGGAGATAGACCTGACGTTCCAAATAAGTTGATTGTTGTGACTGACGGAACTCCTGGTTCAAATGACGATAACGTTAAGGCACAACTAGAAATTTTGAAAAAATTAAACGTAGAAATATATGCTATTGGAATAACTGATAAAATTGATAAAAAGTGGATTGAATCGGTGGTCTCGCATCCACCAATATATAATACAAATTATTTTTTAACGAAACATTTTAATACTTTGAGTAGTGTGATTAATCCTTTTTTGAAGGGATTCTGTGGAATAAATGAATATAGTTTTACAATTGGTCCATCACCAATAAATACTACTCCCATATCTCAGGGTACATTAAACTAAATTATTATTACAGGCTAATTCCTAATTAATGGTAAAAAATTTATGATTAATGGACTTGAATTTTTAAAGTTTCTATTAATTTAGAAATATTACTATTTCTAAAGTACAAAAATTCCGTCAAATTTTTACTTAAAATGACTAATTTCATAATTATACTAAAGCTTTTTCGGTTCAAATTAAAACCTTTAGATACGTAAAACATTTTATTTTCTTCTTGATTAATGATGAAAATAATGGTTGATTATTAATTATATGAAATAAAATATCCTGAAAATATAGGTTAAGTGAAATGTAAAACAAAATATTTTCATTTTATATTGTTTTAAATTGAATTTAAATTGTTGTGGTTCCCGGTTAAAATGGTGTACAGACCCCATATAGGGTTACCAACATGATTAAGTTAAGTTATTCTCAACCCGATTTTTTGAGCGAAAAATTTGGCTGAAGCGTATTATTTTTTTTGTTATTTAAAAAATTTTTTGGGGCCCTCTTTTACTTTGGGGTCTTTTTTTTAAAATATAATAACAGTTTACACACAATTTTTATTGCAAATTTCAAAATGAATACTTTAAATTTTTCATAACAAATAGCAAATAGCACATTTCAAATGATTATGATTGAAATAATTAAATCACTCTGAGAAATATCACTTAACCCTGACCTCTGAGTTGAATTTGAATACCCGAAGTCTCAGGCGGAAAATAACGCAGTTGGCAACCCTAACTCCATTTCAAAATATTTATTTTTTTGGACTCTAAGGAAAACATGAAATATAAAACATTGATGAAAAAATTAAAGGTTTTTCATCATAGGATTTAGTAAAATCGTGTTTTTTAATCAAATATTGTAAAAAGAGGATTTTTTATTGAGGGTTGATAAAATTCTATTTTTTATTTTGGGTTTTGTATTAGGAAGTTGTTGCTCATAAGATTAATATTAGATTAAGATTAAACACAAGCTACTTTTCTCATTGATACTACGGTCGCACAAAATTTACTTTGACATTGAGAAAGTTTACTCTGGACCTAAATCTTAGATCTAATAAAATAGTTTTTTTTAAATTTTAATATCAGCAAGTTTTAATTAATAATTTTCAATTAAAATTAATCCTTAATTTACTCATATAAATTAACACCATATTTGTCATTTATCTGAATCGGAATAAATAGCAATACTAGGATTAATGCAGTGCTTCTCATGGGGTGACTGGTCACCCCAAGGGGTGGATACAAAAATTTAGATGGTTGTAGGTGAATCTACAATTTTCAACATATTTCATTAAATCATCCAATTTAATATAATGCAATGAGAAAAACCAAAATTTTATCAACCCTTAAAGAAGTAATCCCTTTTTACCAATATTTTTTTTAAAAATCTATTTTTACCAAAGTTTTAGAATAAAAACTACCATATCTGATTCCAAAAGAAAAAACCAAATTTTACCAACCCTTAAAGAAAAAATCGCTCTTACCAATATTTTTATGAAAAATCCCATTTTATCGAATTTTTAGATCAATAATTCTTTTGACTGATTCCATAAGAAAAAACCTAATTTAAAAAAAAATTGAAAAATCTCCTTTTACTAATATTTTTTTGAAAAAACATTAATCATTAATTTATCGGTAAATAATTAATAATAATTGGACAAAAGAAAAAAGTTCTATTAAAAACCGATTTGTTGATACATTAGAGTGGAAGACATAAAAAAAATATGTAAATATTAATAATTACATAAAAAAAGATATCAGTGACAGCCTTGATTTTGTGTGCCCTTCGCTAACCTTTGAGAAACTGGAACAAAGTCAATAATGTAACTATTTGATTAAAATATTTTAAATAGACCTTGAATAAAATCTCATTTTAACTTTTCAATTTGAAGTAAAATGATATATTGCATTATGATCAGATGTATTGCCCACGTCGCACGTTGTGCACCCCTGATCTAGAAACTCTGCAATAAATATTAAAAATTCTCCTATAAAAATAAACTAACTTGATCAAAATTTGTGTACATTATATTTGAATCTCACGGGCCCCCAGGCATATAATTTTGGATCCTAATCGGGAGCTATTATTTTAATGTATACATTATATATAAAAAATTCTGTTAACGAGGAATTAGCCTGTATTACATATTATTTTTATTGTCTTTTACTTTAACATTTTAATTGTACAATTGTAGTTTGTTCCAAAATGGACTTGGCGTTTTTAATTGATTCATCTGGTAGTATTTTGGACAATCCTGCATTGGATAGTACTTATACTAATTGGCAATTAATGTTAAATTTTGTCACTCGACTTATTGATAAATTTGATAATTTTTATGAAATGCGTATTGGTGTGATAGTATTCTCCTATGAATCAACAATAGAAATTTATTTAAATAATAAACTGAGTAAACAAGAATTAATTGAAAAAATAAAGAATTTGAATTTTGTCGGATCATATACAAACACCTACAGTGCATTTAATATAGCAAGAAAATCATTATTCACATACGAGCATGGTGATCGAACAAATGTACCCAATAATGTCATATTAATCACGGATGGTATGCCAAATTACAAAGAAAACATGGTTGATAAAGAAATTGAATTGCTACGAATGAAATCACAAAGTTATAGTATTGGTATAACAAAGGATGTTACAATAGATTTTTTGAAACAGTCATCTGGGTATCCTCAGAAAATGAATGAAAATTATTTTATGGCTTCAGATTATATGCTACTCAATAATTTGACTAATCAAATTTATAACAATATACAAAAATTTACACAATGTTAAATTTTTATATTTTTGTAGTTATTTACATAACATTAAATTATTAAATAATTATTTATTAAACATACATTTACCTTTACTTTTTCTAAGATTTTGACACTATTGATTATTTTTTATTTTCAAAATTTTTTGTTAATATAAATCAAAATTATGGGTAATAAAATAAAATGGTAATCTCGTTTTTGATCGTGAAGATGAACAATGTGCATTGCAGATTTGTCAAATTTAAATTTATCTTATTTGGTCTGTTAGAAAGAATAACCTACAATTTTTGGTTTTAAATAAACTGAAACTAAATATTATAGTCTATAATGTAGACTGACTGTTATGTAGATTTTTCTCGGTCAAAACTATTTTCAAAAGTGAAAATATCGTGATTCCAATTTATACAAAAAGCTTGTCTTAATTTTACATGATGAATTAACGTTATACAGATTGATTTACCAAAAGAATAATTTCATTCATTGACACATTATTTATTTTAATTATAACCAACACGTTGAAATGTATAGCTACAAATATCAATTAAAGTATAAATTGTACAATGAAATTGTTCATATACGTGATAAAAATTTAATTGTGTCAAATGAAATGTAAGTTTTGGTAGTAGCAGAAAATAAATACAAAATAATTATAATTAATAAATGTAAATAATTCAACACTATAATTAATATTAAATTAATACAATTTTAAATATTCGAATGGAAACTAAAATTAATTGTATCTAGAAAGTAGAATAAAAATAAAAAAATTTACTTAACAAAAAACTAACCATTACTTGATTTGTTTAAATATACTTGCAATTACAAAAGATTTAGGTTAGTAGAATATGTAAAATGACCAATTTCGAATAAAACATTATAAATATTATATTGAATCAATTTTTGTCAGTTAATTTAATTTAAATTTTAAAAAATATGAAGTTTTTCTTGTGTTTATTTATTTTTGGGTACATACATCAAATTTTTGGACGTAATATTTAGAAATTTATATACACTCAAAATTTTATTTTAGAATGTGACGGTACCATAGATTTGGGATTTTTAGTGGATTCTTCAGGTAGCATAACTGATGGATTACCCGAGGATATAAAATACATAAACTGGAATTCAACAACAAAATTCATAGTGGACGTAATAGATAGATTTAATATTGATAATGGATCAATTAGAATATCTTTAATATTATTTTCCTCAGTGTCCCGTTTCATAATTCCATTTAACAATAACTTTTCAAAACAACAATTGACGGCAAGAATAATGGGCCTTCAGCATTTGGGGTTAGACACAAACACTTATCAAGGATTAAAGATGGCAGAAGAAGAAATGTTTACAGTCAGGAATGGCGATCGGAGTGAAGCTGATAACTACCTGATAATAATTACGGATGGAGTGCCCACTAAGGAGGTAGAAAAAATTCAACCTCAACTTGACAAACTATTAGCTGATGGCGTAAAAATATATTCGATCGGTGTTACAGAAAAAATTGATGAAGCATGGCTTAAAATTTTGTCATCACCTCCTCATCGATATAATCAGAATTACTTTACATCTATTGATTACGATAATTTGAATGTAGTTATTGATCCCATTTCTCGCGTTTCTTGTTCTACAACTACTACAACAACAACTATTACCACTACAACACCTATAACTACAACCCCTTGGACAACTCCTATCATAAATCCTGGTTAAATAATATTTTATAATAAATAATTTTTATTTTAGATTGTGGTAGTAAAATTGACATGGCATTTGTTATTGATTCGTCAGGTAGTATTAGGGATAATAATCCAAAAGACGGATCTTACGATAATTGGGAACTTATTTTAAATTTTGTTAATGCCCTTATTGATAAACTTGATTATGAAAAAGTCAAGATCGGTGTAGTTGTTTTTTCATATGATGCAACGATGGAAATTCCATTCAATTCTGGCTTGAATAAAGAAGACTTAAAGAAGAGAATTTTTGAAATTCAATTTAGAAATTCTTTTACAAACACGTATGGTGGATTAAATGTCGCTAGAAATGAATTGTTTACTCAACAAAATGGTGATAGAGCCGACGCAGATAATTACATTATACTCATAACTGATGGCATGCCGACTCGAAACGAAGAATTGTTGGCAGATGAAATTATCGAAATTCATAAAAATATCAACGTTTTTGCTGTGGGTGTAACAAAAAACATTGATTCTGATTTATTAGCTGAAATGTCTTCTTATCCTCATATAGAAGGACGAAATTACTTTAAAAGTACAAGTTTCACAAATTTACAGGCGATACAGAACCCAATTTCTCAAAGCATCTGCCCTGAAGTTACAACAACTACACGGGCATTAACTACCACAACAACTACGCGTCAATCAGGTTAAAAAATTTAAAAGTTTTTATAGTAAATTTTAGAATGTGGCAACAAAATGGACCTTGCTTTCGTTATCGATTCATCCGGTAGCATTAGAGATAATAATCCCCCTGACGGTTCTTATGACAACTGGCAACTTATATTGAATTTTATGAATGATGTGATAGATCGAATTGACTTTAACAGTGTCAATGTAGGCGTCGTTGTTTTTTCATATGATGCAGTAATGGAAATTCCACTGAATTCTGGATTAACTAAGGAAGAATTGAAGAAAAAAATTTTCGAAATTTCTCATAGAAATTCTTTTACAAACACTTATGGTGGATTAAATGTGGCTAGAACAGAATTATTTACTTCAACGAATGGTGATAGAAGTGACGCAGATAACTACATTATATTGATAACTGATGGTATGCCCACTCGAAATGAGGAATTATTGTCAGATGAAATTAAAAAAGTTCATAAAACTATTAAAGTTTTTACAGTGGGAGTGACAGATAACGTTGATACTGATTTATTGGCTGAATTGTCCTCTGCTCCACATAAGGAAGGCTTAAATTACTTTAAGTCTACTGATTTTACGGATTTGAACGTAATACTCGATCCAATTTCAAAACTTTCTTGCAATACGCCTGCGCCAGTTGACGGTATGTAGTTTGTAATTATTGTAAATATATGTATTTTTAAATTAGATGGCAAATGCAACAGTGTCATTGATTTAGCGTTTGTTTTGGATGCATCGGGAAGTATTGGTAATGAAAACTTTGAAAAAGCCAAAGATTTTGTAAAATCAATTGTAAATGATGTAGTTTCAGTGTCCCAATCAAATGTTAGAATTTCATTAATTTCATATGCTACCCAAGCTAAACTGCATTTTGAGTTTTCTCAATTTAATAACAAAAAAAGTGAATTGTTGGCATATATTGACACCATCAAGTCAGATCTTGGTACAACGAATACTGCAGAATCTCTTAAATTGTTGAATCAAATTTATCAAAACGGAGGCCAAGCTAAGAAAGTGGCAATAATTGTAACAGATGGAGCATCCGATAATCATATGGACACCATTAAAGAAACAATAAATTTAAAAAGAAAAAATGTTCATATGGTCGTTATTTCTGTTGGTGATTGGATCAGAAAAGATGAACTATTGGCCATGGCAAGTTATCCCATTGTTACAAATTATGTAGAATTACAACACTATGATGATTTGTTGGATAAATCCAATGATATTGTTAGTTTAGTTTGCAAAGGTAAACTTTTTTATTTTGAGTCGTGACTACTAGATTATAGATTAGATCAGTTCTCGAATGCCGGTTCAAGGACCATTACTTGTTGGCGAAATAATTTTGACAAAATTTTTACTAATTGCAAGTCAATTTATTACGTTTTTTATATTTTTATCAAAATAGTATTAACTTGGGATAGTAATTTCTATTAATTGATCCACGATAAATTTTTTAATTTATTACCGGTCCAACGTGAAAAAAGTGTGGGAACTCCTGGATTAGACTCTAATCATTAGTAATTGAGTAAGACAAGCACTAGTTTATCATTTTGTGCTGCGGATTAAAATAGTGGAGAGGCAAGAGTGGTCCGGGTTAAACGAAAATTGAAGTGCCCTATATATAAATTAAAATAACATTTTTATTCCACCTTGCATTGTTTAAATTTTATCAGCGTTACCATGCTGGAAAAATGTTTTTCCTAATATTACTTATTATATTAATTACAATAGTAAGTCCATGGTGATCGGGCGTGTCATAGGCTTCTATCCTCTCCTTACTCACTGTTCACGGCTTTGATATGTACAAACAGTAGATAACTCAATCGAGGGTAACCGTTTTCATATATATTAAAATCTTCACTATTCCCCCAAAATCGGGAATTCGATATTTTTACTTACAATTTATATTTTTATTGGTACTCTACGGCAGGAGTTTTCAACCTTTTTAAACCAACGCTTCATTATACCATAATTCATAAATTTCTAAATCAACGACCCCTATGATAAGATGAACTATACTTTTTTAATATCAATAATAATGAAATAAAAGGTAAATAATTTTTATTGAATTCCACGTCATCCTTGGGCCTGTTGATTTAGTAGTAAAACTCCTTAATTCTTGGTTAATTTGATAATAATATCTCCTCTTTGATATATATTAAATTTTTTTCTATACTTAATATATTTACTCAATATTTTGTTTACAGTTTCAGTTTTAATATTACCCTTAAAAATGTAAAAAATAACATACATGTATTTGAAATTTTCAATAATATTGGTTGCAACGGTGTAAATTTTGAAAACGCCCACTTGGGCGCTAGTGCCCATATGAAAACCACTGCTGTACGGTGCAATACAGGGCAACTTTTTATCTTATTTAAATGACCTTATCTGAATTCCTCTCTACTAATCGTTACAACTCGTCATCTGTATTCTGATACATTTTTTATTCTAAAACCTAATTTTATTAAAAATAATCAATTTACTTGAAAATTAATATAAATTAAAAACAATAAATTTAAATTTAGACTAAATTTAAAAATCGATAGTAACAAAAATTTATTAAAAAATGACAATACAAAATAAAATTTTTTATTTAAAATCAAACTTTTTTTGATTTTACAATACATTTATAAATTAAAGTACAATACACTGTACTACAGGGGTCGGCAACTTTTCCATCTCGTGGGTAACTTTTTTATATTAATAAATTCTACGGGCCCATCTTTGAAAATTTACAAGTGATAAATTTAAATTTTAACTGAACAGAAACGGTTCTAGTATATTCAACAAAATAAAATCCAGAGCCATCTGAAAATTCGGTATTAAAATGATTATAATGTGCCAATTACAGTAGAGAATGTTTAAAACAGTGTTTTAAAGTTCAAAAATTTAAAAATAAATAATACGAATTATTTACGTATTTACACAAAGAACAAACAAAAATTATACTGTTGGCCACTAGTTGCCATTCTGATGTATTAAGTACAGTTCAATATATTTATACCAAATTTGATCTGTTACGAACACCACCATCATGCTATACAAATATCATCAGAAATTAAGACTAATTTTACTAATTTTACCAAAACTTATGTGTAAAATCCACTTTTACGAAACCCTTGAGAAAAAATTAATTTTTACAAAGAATTTAGTAAGAAATTGACTTTTCAAAAGTTTTTATATTCATTATTCATAAAATTATTATTTTAGTCTGCGGACTAATTATTTAATTACCCGACCCAATATAAAATTTATTAGTCTGCAAAAAAAAATTAGAATTGTGTGATATTGAACTGAGAATGTAAACACTGACGCTGTGATAATATTCTAAAAAAAATCTTATAATTTATGTTATAAATTAAATTTTGGCGCAGGAGAAAAATTTCGTGCCTAGGTAAAAAAGTTTGTGACCACTGGTACACATAATGAAGGACAATTATTTTTTACAAAATCAATTTAGATAATAACGAATGTTCTAACAATATTTGCAATTACGGTACATGCGAAAATTTGATTGGAGGATACATATGTTATTGCCAAGATTTTTACAATGGAAAAAATTGTCAAAACGGTTGAATATTATAAATATTTTTTATTTTTAATTTAGCAGTTTCCAGTAATAAAGTAGATTTACAAATCGCAATAGATCGATCAGGGAGTCGAAATTCGGACCAATATTATTATGACATTGCAGCTCTCTTCAAACTCATTGAAAATGTGGCAGGAGGGTGGAGAATTGGCCTCGGATCGTATGCAAATGATGCAATACTTCATGAATACTTGAGCAGTGACAAGAAATTACTACTTAATTTAGTAATTTACAGTATACGGGAAAATTTATATAAATTTAGATAAATACAATCACATATACTCGCGGAAAAACCAATTTATCAGGCATACTTCTATTAATACACGATAATGTGTTTAATGAAAATTACAAAAGAGATAATTCTGATCGTAAAAGTATAATTTTACTGTCTAATGATGGATCAAGTGATAATTTGCAAAATTCATTCAATTGGGCAGTGAAATTAAGAAACAATAATGTTGGAATTTTATCTTACGGAGTTTTAGATAAATACGGTAATTTTGGTGAAGATGATTATAGTCCAACTTGGAGAGCTGTTTCCTCATTGCCTTACGAAAAGAACATTTTGAAACTAGATAACTACAATTACCCAAACCTTAGACAAGATATAATGTCAAAAATTTTGTATGGATATTCCGGGTGTCAAAATTCAAATTGTCAGTCAAACAGTCAATGCAATGTTTTATTTAATAGCTATAATTGTTACTGTTCGGGTAATTACATTGGTAAATACTGCAGCAAGTCTTCAAAACAGTTTGATTTAGTTTTGGTATTGGATGTTTCGGGGAGTGTTCGTCGTAGTCACATGACTCAAATAAAAACATTTTTCAATAATTATCTTTCAGAAGTAGTAACCTTTGATAGTCATACAAAGACGAATGGAATTAACGTTGGAGTCATAACTTTTGCAGATGATGCTCAACTGGATATATCGATAGGCCAATATAAAAATTTGCAAGATTTACAATTCGCCATATGGAATAACGTGAAATATCGATCTGGAAAAACAAACATTGCTAAATCTCTTAGAATAGCCAATGACCATTTTAGAAATTCGGCACGTCATTTAAATAAACTGGTTGTACTGTTTTCTGACGGTGTTGCAAACCTCGAAGAAGAACATACTGTAAATGAAGCAAATAATTTAAAAAACAATAACATCAACATCATCTCTGTGGGTGTCGGGGATTTCGTGGATCACGAAAAAATGGCTGAAATTGTGTCAGTTAAGGAAAAGAATATTCTAAGTGTCAACAGAATAGCCAAATTACCTATTTTGCTCAATAATCTCATTGAATTATCTATATTTTAATACTACTAAACAATAACAAGTATTCGTGTTGTAATTTACAATTTTAGTTAATAAATACTAAAAGTTATCAAATTTTGAAAAATGTTTTAATATATAAACGTAATTAAGACAAAACTTTTGATTCAATCTTGTTGTTTCGTGATAAATTGGAGATTATATTATCAGGTAGGTATTCTAAAAATGCACCCAGAAATACCATAAATATGGCGGTTATTTCTGTTGATTTAATTTGGTTTTTTTTGGAAAACATGACTATAATTTAATTAATAAATTTATTGTATACTTTTATATTACCGATTAATATGATAAGAGCTAAATTGAAAGTCAATTTTGTTAAGCTGTCGTACGATATAAAATCTCCAAATACAAAAATTATGGTTATTCCTAAATGTTGAATAAATATATGCAATTGTAAAATATTACCAAAAGAATATATACAAAATATAGATACATCTTTCCAAGGTATGGTGTTAAAGGTAATAAAATATTCAATGTGTGAATAATGTAAAATTAGAATAATAGGCCACAAACAGAGCAGTCCCAAAAATGCTATAAAAGTTTAATTAACATGATATACATAATTATAATATACTAGGTTGACTGTTATGTACTATGTACAAACAGCACCTAGATCTGCCGAGGTCAATTTTTATTATATCAAAAAAATAAATTCACGTTGAAAATCTAACTTAAAAATCCACAATGGAACACTTAATAACAAACAAATATAGCGTGGCATATTATATAATTAAGGATTATTAAATTCAAATACCGGAAAAACTAATTGCAAATGAACTTATTCCAACGTTTATTGGATGAAATATTTTGTGCATCAATATCTAAATTTTAATTTAATCCATCTGGTAAATATAATGTAGATCAACATTTTTCAAACATTGAAACCTGGTCACTAAAGACGTTACTGAGAATCTATCTTTGAAACTTAATTTAAGTAATTTTTTTTATCTTTCATGAAATATGACACGAATAGGAGAGGTGGATATTGGTTATATAACAGTTTCACACATTTTCGTTTTTTTTGATTTATTTTTAATATGATAATGAAGTACACCTCATATACACCTATCTGGCTCCTTAAAATTTAAAATATACTAAAATCCAACTATTTTTACTAAAAATTAAAATTTACCAACCTTTAAGGCAAAAAGCCACTTTTACCAACCCTTTTGGGAAATCATTCGATTTTTTTGAAATTTTTAATGATTCATATATGAATCATTGGATGTGAAACCGATAACGGGCCTATTATTATAAATGAATAGGGTGTTAGACAAATTTCCGTATAATGGGTGATTTCTTGCTCCACAAGGCAACCAAAAAAGTTAAAAAATGGCAACCACAATCACTAATTGTAACTACTATTTCATCAAAATTTTTAATTTTAACCCTTACGGGACTATTAATTTTTAGAAATGTTTACACTAATTTTATTAAAATTTTCACTTCATGTAAACTTAAATTTCAAAAAATAAAAGTTTAATAATACACGTGTTATTGTCTCGTAAGGGTTAAGGTAGTTGTATGAGTATATAACATAAAAAAAAATAATCCAAAATATTCCCATAATTTTTCAAACGAATTATAATAATCAAAAACATAAAGGTAATGAGATTCTTGAACTTAATGGCGATCCACCATTAATTAAAATTCAGTCTATATAAACTTCTAGTAACACAAGACCATTATAATAAGTTATTATTAATAACATATAGTAATAACTATTTATAAATTATATTAAAGTCAATATTGTATATTAAATTAAATTTACCTTAGATAACGCCGCAAAGAAAGAGAAAAAACTAATAGAGATGGCTGACCATAGCTTTAAGAATGTTTTATATTGATCTTTAGATGTATTTATAAAAGGAGTGTAATTGATTATAGATACTCCGATAAATGTTACAACGATGCTGACTATCTAAATTAACCATTTACAATGTATACAATTCTATATAATTAAGTTTTTATTAAGGCACCCTTAAGTTTTGCGATTTTGCATGCAGAAAAATTTATCATATCAACGATTCCTTAACATATATAGTTGTCAAAAAAATTATACATTCATTCTCCTTCAATTTTTAAGTATCGTCTTAAACATTTTCTAGTACATTGGATAATTAGAATCATTTAATTTAATACAAAATTTTCAAATCGCCTGGATTTTATTTTGTTGAATGCCTAGAACCGTTTCTCTTCAATTAAGATGTATCATGTGTAAATTTTCAAAAACGGGGCCGTATAATTTTTTGATATAAAAAAGAGCCCACTAGATGCAAAAGGTTGTCACCCCTAGCCTATAATAATATAATAATGTAATGGATTTTATTCAAGTACGTATCCTCGATGGATAATTAATGGATTTATGTAAATAATAAAAATACCTTGAACCCAATGAATTTTTTTTTCAAAATAATCCAATTAATAATGTATAAGAAATTGATGTACGACTGACCAATTATAAATACTTCAAGCAAGGTTCTATTAAGGATACCATTTATCCAGCAATATATAGTTATGCATATTAAAGAAGATAGAAATAACATAATAACGATACAGCGTATAAATTTACCGGTTCTTTCAAAACGATGGTCCGCGAAAAGGTTATTTCTAAATAAAAACGATTAAAGAAAATTTGCAAAAAAGGATCAAAAATGAAAAACATACACGAATATAGATAAAATTGTATAAGGCTTATTCGATTGATAAAATATATGTACAATTCGATAAAATGGATAAATAAGTAAATGAGGTATAAGAGACATATACACTGTAAAGAAAAGAAGTTGTGAGTCCTTGAACATGTTTTGAATGTGCATGGCTATATATAATATAATAGAGTATAAAAAATGTAACCTGAATGTACAATTAGAAAAGCGCCAATGACAGTTTGAACAAGTAAAAAGAATATTGGAAGACATAATTTAACTTTGGTATTTTTGATATTAAAAAAATTGTTTTTGGATTGAAAAAAATGAAAAATATTTGGTTTATCTTCCGGTAAATTAAGAGGTAAATTGTGAAAACTATCGACATCAGAATTTGAAACCGTTTCATTGATATCTCTAAGTGAATATGAAGTTTTGGATTCATTGGAAGGTATAACATTAATTTTAACATTCTCAGACACAGATTTTGCCTTATTGTTAAATATGCTTGTTATTTTGCCACCCTTGATTTTCATCATTCATGTTTAGCCTCTCAATAAAGAAAAATATTTTAATCTTTCGTTTTCAGTGATTAAACTGCGCATTAGATTGTAAAGAGTTTATAATATCTAAATTGTAACTGAAAATGTTCAACACTAACATACCCATGTATATTCAGAATGCTAATTTCTTGAGTATGTAAATGATTTAATTGTGTTAATCACCGTGTCCTTTTAACAATACAACGATTAATTTGTTTAATTTAGCTCAGTTTTTAACGTTTGAGCATTCAATCAATTCATTATAGACCTATGCATTTTAATAAACGTAATTGTCGTTAGTTTTAGTTACTATTAGATATTAGTATTGTATTTTAATATAATACAATTACAATAATTTAGTAATAGCATAAAATTTTCAAAAGTAAGCAATACCACGTAAACATGCAACATACATTATCTCAGTAGATAGCACTGAATAATTAATAATTAATTCAAGTTTAAAAATCGATTTTATAAATATTCTGCTCATTTTATAACATTTGCTTTTATTTCAGCCATTTAAATCAATTTTTATTGATGCTTTCATATTTTTAATAATCAATCAATCATCACATTTTTTTATATTAATATATATTCATTTTCAATTAAAAGTTTAAATTTTATATTTTATTTTTTATTGTCAAACAGTCAAATAGTTGTATATTTTCGTTTATTCATCCAACCATCATCCACGAATTTGCTCCTAAATTTTAATATATTTCATAATGTACATAATTATTATAACTAGCATCGATTTTGTCTGCTATTTTAAATACGACAAATTTCAAACGAATTAATTATGTTGATCGATTTTTTTAAAATAGCATAATTTATAAATTATAACCTAATTACCTATTCAATAACTTTTCTGACATTAAAATTGCCAGTGAACCCTAAACTATTCTCAATACACATGGCTCAAAGTTAGTAAATATTAATTGAATATAATAACTATACACTTGAAAATAATTTGATTACAATTTTCACAGCTCGACACTTATTTTTTCAATTATAATCAGTGATTATTAATCACACTAGTAATTAACATGTAAGGTATACAATACAATTTATTGTCATATAAAATCACTTTTATAGTTTTTACTATTTATGTGAAATTTATTAAATTTCATACAGTAAACAGTAGTAAACATTGACAACCGTTATTATGCATATTTAAATATTACAAATAATTTCTTATAGAATCAGGTAGAATAACTACAATTCTGTTTTTTTTAGAGTATTTATATTTTTTTGCCATTTCCATCGCTGCCCACATTATTGCTCCACTACTACCACCTAAATTAAATTAAATTTCTGATATTAAGTGACCCAAATTATTCTTTCAATTCTTTATGAAATTATACATTAAACCAGGGGTGTAATCTTTTGCGTCTCGTGGGGCCACTTTTTTATACCAAAAAATTTTATTCCACGGATTTTGAAAATTTACATATTATACGTTTCATTTTTAATTAAAAAGAAACTGTTCTAGAATATTCAACAAAATAATATCCAGGGCGTCTGAAAATTCAAAATTAAAATGATTATAATGAGCCAATTACAGTAGTTAATTATCAAAATTTTTTGAATGATGCCTAGTAATTTCGCCTTAATAGTCCGATTTAAATTTTATAATTTTTATTAATTTTAATTATATTACCAGTCCGCCGTGAAAAAAGTGTGGAAACCCCTGTCTTAGAATATTAATAATAATCTTAGATTATGTCTTAGATAATGGGTTTAAGACTACGTATAAAAACAAAAATCATGGTAATTCATCTTGTAAAAAGGTAAACTTAAAAAAATTGATAAGATCAGTTTCGAACCTATCATACCGGAGCCTCGACAACATTTTTGTAAAATGAACCTCGTTTATCCAAATTGAACATTAAAAAACGATATTCTTGAATATCATAACTATTAATATTAATATATTAATATTTATTAAATTTAAAATGTCACTTAAAAAAGATTGAAATATGGTTAGTGCTATATAAAACTACGTATTGTTGGCGAAAAATTTTTTAAGGAACAATTTTTACTTTTCGGGTGATTAGTTGGTCTCGATTTAATAATTTCGACTCTGTATAAGAGATACATTTGACTGGACAAAAATTTTGGAAAATTCAATAATTTGAAATTAATTTTATGTAAAATCTTTTACTTTTACTTAATTTAATTTTACATTTAGCAGTATTGTGGACATAAGTTGAATCAATGTTATTGATACATATTATCCTGCTGAAATTTTTTGAATATGTGAATTAATTATTTTACAATTAAAATTTAAATTTAATTTCCAAAAACTAAAAAATAGTTTAACACTATTTTGTTACAACTACATACTGTAAGACACATTCAAATTTATAATTAAACATTTTTCATTTACAACTACACACTTTAAATAACCCCTGCGGTATGGGTTGGAAGTTAATAATAAAAAATAATAATTATATAATATATACCAATTAATAATCCTTCTTGGCAGATTAATTGACGAGCAGTCAAAAAAGAGTCTTTATCTTCTACTTTTACCCATTCGTCCATAACCTTTATAAAATATATATATTAAATCCTCCAAAGATGAACAAAAATTATCAAATTAAAAAAAATGTTCAATTTAGAAGAAGTGAACAAATTTTTTTAAGTCTAATCAACATTAAGATTTTTATATGTGTTTATTGTTTTTAAAACAATAATGTTTTTTATTTATATTTGATCAAAAGTCTACATTTTTAACATAAGTATGACCAAAAAAATAGTATTTTTACTATTTCATTAAATTTTTTAGACCATTTATTTGTTTTACATCCTTTAAAATTAAGAGTTTTGTTTATGGGTTGTTTAAAATTGAGACCTGTTTCATCGCAATTAAAAATATTTTTCTTGTTATTCTAATTCATATTATATTTTATTTTTTTCTTCATAAGTTTTTTCCTGAAGTGTTAGTAAGATAAATTGCAACCTCCGAAACTCACATCTTACGGTTAAAAAACCAAATTGTTCTTTTTTTTTGAAAATCAATCGAGTTCGAGAATTTAAAAAACATATATCTTCAGGACCAAACCCCAATTTACCCTTTTTTTTTAATGAAAACAGTGCCAGACTTTAAACAAATTTACAGGTGGTACAGTTATATCCTGTTAACACACACAAAAAATTTCAATCTGAATAAGTGACGCCTTCACGGTCAAAAAAGCACTTTAGTATTCATATATTTTTTTCCGAAATATTTTATTAAAACAAAAAATGTGAAATAAATTTAATGTGAAAAAAAATTATTCAGATAGAGCTTATTCCAGTTGATATAAATACAAAATTTTAACCCCAGCAATCTACGCATTCCCGGTGAAAAATAATTTTTAATATATTTTCAATCATTATTTTTCAAATATTTCAATTAATATATATAATGTAAAATAAAAATTGAAAATGTAAATATCCATGTTATAATTTCAAAAAAAATGTGCATTGAACATCTGTGTCATCATCATGTGTAGATACACACATCCAATAAAGAAATATGGATGAAAATCTATATAATTCATTCCTTCGCAATTTTTCAATCTCAAATTCTCATTTTCAAAACATTTTGTCTAAAATTTAAATTAAAACTACAACAACGAATTACTAAAAGTAATAGAACTTTGTTATTATCATTTTTATATTTATTACAATTCTTTGCAATATTGGTAAAATTCACCTGAAATATGTTTATAAAGTGCTGATTCTGTTAATTATAATTTCATTTCACAAACTCAATAGGTGATTAATGTTAAACTAAATTACCTTGCTGTCACAGACACCCGGCTTATAATGCTTCCCAAGACCTTCAACTTCGAAAGGACCTTTTTGAAGCGATAAGGAAGCGTCGTTTAAATTGGCTAAAGTTGATCCAACCGGGTCGACTGCAATTATCTACATTATGTACATTGTACAATATACATTTTACAAATAAATATAAGAAATTATACTTTATTATCTTAATTATTTATTATTTTATTACATGAAATTATAAATAATAAATTATAAAATCGTATTATATCGTATATATAATCATAATATACATTATATCAGACTTTTGCAACACCGTTTGAACAAAAACTTGTCAACGTACCAAATCTTAATTTTACCCGTGTTTATTTTACCTTGCAATTAGGTAAATGTTCCTTTACTTTAGAACCAATTCCTGTCAAACTACCACATGTTCCTGCTCCTATGACTAGCATATCAATTTTATCTAAATTAAGCTTACTTATTACCATTAATTGGAATTAAAAAAATTTTATATACAGTCAAAATTAAATTGTGTGATGTTATCATAACATAATTTATACATGTTAACATACATAACATAACATACATAACACTTTAATATTAATGTGTCAACACTCGTTATTGTGTTTCACAGCGCCACCAAGCTGTATTTATTTGGTGGAATAATCGCATTTCCAAATTCGAAGGGAGAATCATCTTATTCAAATATTTATAGTTCATTCTGGTTAAACTGAAAATCTTTCTATGATAGCCCTACTTATTTCAAAAGTATTGACATTTTTAGCACTTTTCAGTAATTTTTGTTTTTTGATAATTAAAAAATTTTATTGTATTACTCAATACATGAATGTATGAATTAACTTTTTGTTTGTATGTGTTATCGTTTATTTCAATAAGTACAATCTTAGAATAGAAGTCACCACTGTAAGAGTCTTAGAATTTCAAAAATTCCACATTTCTATTACAGTTTTTTATGGGGTGAAAATAAGATAAATATCAATTTTAGAAACTCACATCTTACCGGTCAAAAACCTCAATTATGCTTTTTTTTATAATCAAACGAGTTCTAGAATTTAAAAAAATATACACTGATACAGAGTTTAAAATCATAAATATTATCATCAAATGAAAATTAAAGAAATATATCTTAAGGGCCATAACCCCAAATTACCCTTTTTTAAAAAACTGAAATTAGTCCTAGAATTTTAAAATCATTTATAATATGCAATGCATATTATAAACGACATTATAAAAATATTTTCATTGTGATTTATTGCAATGAGAACCGTGTAGAGTACTCCTATTAAATATTGTATTCATTGAAAAAGCAATTATTTAATATATACCCCACTCGTAATATAAATGAGTATCACAATGTAAATATGATCAGTTTGACTTTGACAATGAAATGACTGATAATAATAATAAACAAATGATAAATTCTTACAATCACATGTTTCCAAAATTTCCAAGGCAGTATAGTGATAATGTGTCAAAGGGTTGTATGGATTGGAATACTAATTTTAGTTAATTTAAACAAAAATAAAATAACTTGATCCAAAACCACAGAATTTTCTGTATTATTGTATATTTCCCAAGCTTTTCCGATATGACTAAGAATATGAACATTGATAAATTCTGATTATAATTTAAAATGGAATACATTACCTCATTGGCGAATCGATTGGTTCATCATTGGGTGTGCGGATAATTTGACAATTTAACGATTTCAAAACCAATTCCTTTTTAAAAATGTTTATGAATTGATTATAATAATTATTATTACAATAATTATAATTATTAAAATTACTTTTTCGTAACTACATTTATCCTGCATTGTCGCAACCATTTTATACCCTCTATATGCGGCACACATGGCCAACGAAATCCCTTTAGTTCAAATAAACAATGGAATCAATACATGTAATTTATCTAACCTGTATTACCAGACGTTGGTTCAATAATTGTACCGCCTGGTTTCAGTTTTCCAGATTTTTCTGCAGCTTCAATCATTTCTACAGCTATTCTATCTTTTATACTTCCACCAGGATTCATAAATTCACATTTTCCTACTAAAACGGGTCATTTTTATTTTGATAAATTACAAATTTCGCATTCTATTCCATTAGATTTAGTAATATTATTCATTCGTATTAATGGGGTATCCCCAATAGTTTCCAATATACCATTATATATACTATATTTTGACTTTTTTCTAAAAACTCAATATATAATTAATGTTTCCTACATTTTGGGAACAAATTTAGTTTCCTTCCAATTAGTTTTCAAAGGTTTTGTTGGGGGTTGGTTCCAATTAATCATTTTATATTTATATGCAAAATAAATTGTTTACTATTCAATTCCGATGATATAATAAAATTAAACTCAATAGTTTAAATAGACATTTCGTATTCCATTTATGAATCCATGCATTAAACAACTTAATGTCAAAGATATTTCACAAAACATTTTGTAAATTGTTTACTTTCTTACTGTCACATCTTTACAAAAATCTAGTATTCCAAATACATAATTTATAAAAGTTTGAGTTATCAAAATGAATGACACAAGAATGTATTATATAATAAAATGTACAAAATAAGATGATTATTATTTTCTCTTTTCTTTTTTTTTAATTTTTTGAAGATGAAGTGCCATTGGATGTATGACAGTAGTGGGGGCTGAATTTAGTTCAATTTTTATTTTTTTACGTTCTGGTAATTGAACACTTTCTTTTTCATTTTCAGTCTCAATTTTGACATCTTTATTTATATTCAAATTTGGATCAACGTATGGAGTAACAGGCAAAAACAGTAATGGTTCAGTAAATACATATTTTTTTGTTGTACAATTTTCCATTAAATATAACAATTCTTGCGTGAATGAATCATCCTCATCACCAATGTTATTTTCTAACGGTTCAACTGTAGTAACATCTACATTATCGTCGTCTACTTCTACTTCCATTTCTTCTACCTTTTAATTTAAATGTACAATACAATGATTAAATTGATTACGGTTGATTTGTCTTCATCTTCTATGTCAAATTCAGATTCGCGTTCATCATATTCTACATTTGTTTCAACTTCTACATTATAAATAAAATTAAATCAATGTTCAAATTCAACATTTAAAATGTGAAAGCATACTGTGCACTGCAGTTCAGTTTCAATATCAAAATGGGTCCTTAAATTACAAAAATTAAATCAAAATTCAAAAAAAAGATACATAAAATCAAAGTAAACATAATCAAACAGTAAATCCAATTTTAAATTTCATGAATTTTACAGTATGGTCCGTCTGGTACAGGGCTCGTTAAGTGGAACTGAATGCATACATTAAAATGTAAATAAATAAAAATTACCGTTAAAATCTGGAGCAAATGCTGACCAATTTTCAACATGAGCCTAAAACCATTTATATCAAAATAGTAACAATATCTCTCTTGATGATAAAAAACCATTTAATGAGTAAGACATAATCTTTCATAAAAGTAATATACATGTACAAAGTAAAATATATGTATTATTATTTAGATTTAAAAATATATTACTTGAAGCCACAAACTAACTGTTCCCAGATTGGACACAGAAGCAAGCATGGGTCTACTTGGATGGTAATCCAACTAAAATTTATAATAATTAAACATACAGTCGACTCTATTAAAACGACCATTTTCTGTTAGGTTCTCATCGAAATTTTGTAATTGATATTTTAGTGGTGACTTCCAAAGGGGGATATTTCAATAAACACATACTTAGTTTTTGTTTTTTGACAATGTTAGTTAAAAATTAAAAAAGTTGATATCATTGAATATAAATATATTAAGAAATACACAATTTGTTGTGAGTCACAAGAGATATACGATCTTATGACCAGCCTACGGTTATATATTTTTATGTCTATATCTTGTTCTTTATTTATGGCAAATATCTTTAGTCTATATTTTTATTTACACCATTAGACCAAAGTTGCCAGATGTGGCGATTTATTCCAAAGCCTAGACTACCGCTACATTATTATTTCAAAAATCCCACTTTTATCCCTCCATTAATAAAATTTAATAAAAAATACAATTTCAAACCCTTAGAGAAAATCCCCTTTTTACAACATTTTTTAAAAAAATCCTATTTTACCAAACCTGATGATATAAATTCACTTAATTCTAGTGATTGTGCCGGGACAAAATTCCCGAGATATTTCCCGGAAAATATGATTATATTATAATATTTAAAATTTACCATTTCAAAAATCTCACCACTAATAAAATTTAATCAAAAATACCATTTCAAGCCCTCACGGAAAAATTGACTTACACCGATATTCTTTTCAAAACTTCGATTTTATGAAATCTTATGAAAAAAATCCACATCATCAAACCACAAATAAAAAATCTAATTTCCAGCCCTTTATGGAAAAATATCCTTTTTCCAATACTTTTTTTAAAAACCTCTTATTCCAACCACAAATTACTAACGCTTAAGGGAATTATCCTCTTTTTCCAATATTATTTTGAAAAATATTATGACTTGTTACGAACTGCAACGCTATCATCAAGATTGTTAAAATTAAAGGAAGCCCTTATGTCCGTTCAACCTACGTCAATACAAAATGAAAAAAATTTCTCTACTGCTTCTAATTTTGTTACAAAACGTAGAAAGCATTTAAAAGACGAATCTATACAATATTATGTGTGTTTTGAAACACTTTTTCAACAATCTAAAATAAATAAATTTTTTTCTGATTAAATTTGTAAATTTTAATCTAGATTTGTGATATTTCATTAATTAAATTTTTTTTTGTTTCTAAAATTAATTAATGTCTCTAAAATTTTTAATGCTTCTATATTATATATGAATAAAAATTTTTTATTTTTCCCGGGAAATCATAATCACTACTAACTAAATAAAAAAATAACAATTTTACCAACCCTTAAGGGAAAAATCCTCTTTATAAAATTTCTACAAAAAAACCACTTAATCCACTTCAAAATCCCCTTTTTCCGAATTTTTTTTTGATAAATGCGATATTACCAAATCTTATGAGAAAAACATCTTATTCAAACCCCACAATAAAAATCCCATTTTACAAAATCTTATGATAAAATATCTCTTATTACAACCCAAAATAAAAAATAAAATTTTACCAATCCTTAATGCTTAAGTGAACAATCCCCTTTATCTATTTTTACCAAATCTTGTCGAACATACCGTACCAAGCCTCCTTCCGATGATAGCGTATCAAAATTTTTGTAAAATGGGTGTTTCATTTTTCAAAATTGAACATTAAAAAAATTATATTCTTAAATTATATCATAACAATGTGTGTATTAAATTTAAAATGTTAAGTCAAGAGAACGACAGTAAATCAATTTAGATTAGTTTTGTTTAATGAGTCTCTCATTTCGTTAAAAAATCAAAAAACATGACTAAATAATTAATTTAAATATTTTACAAAATCAAAAAAATAAATTAATTAAATTTTATTAAAATCTTAAACTCTAAGGTAAATTGTTGAATTTGACAGTAGAAAAATTGTAACTCAAACTTTTCAATCTTAAATTTCAATTACAATTATTCTATCACGTTTTCAATTTAATGTAAAGTTTACATTGTAAACAACATTGCCATCAAAAAATCTATGCAAATAAATTATTAACGCTGGGATAAGATCAATTTATTTTCTGGCAACTCTGCATTATTCGAGTATTTGTTGTTTCAGAATTTATTGTTAGAATTTACATTAATACTCAATAATTTTTATCAACCGAGGCTTACCACTCTCCAGTGCCCTGAGGAAGAAAAAATTTTTGAAATAAAATTGGCATATAGACAAAAGATTAAGAAACGGTTATAGAACACTAAATCTATCAATTCAAAATTTTCTAATTACATTATCAGAATAATAAAAAATTAAAAAAATTACATCAATGACAGTTTCGCCTTTAGCTCCATTGAGTATTTTAACAAGATTTCCATTGACAGTTTGCCAAATATACAAACAATGTTGCTGTTTCGAAGCTCCAGCTACAACGAATTCATTGTCTCCAGAAAAAATACAACTAACCCATACAGTCTTATTAACCAAATCCTGGAATTTTTTGATACAATTTAAGTAATTGACTTGATCGTTTTCATATGGCGGTAAAATTTCAGGAGAATACATACGAATAACACGATCGGAACAATTGAGTAAAAACAATTTATCATTTTTAGCAAAATTAATGGCTTTTATTGCTACAAGAGTAACACCAGGGTGTATTCGAAATGCAGATGTAACTTTCAAAAATTTATCACAATCAACTAATTTGTAATTTGTATCTGTAATATTATCAAAAACCTGACCATCACTACAAATATTTTTAGAATCCACACATAAATCTTTGATATAAAATCTGCGAACAGTTACAACACCGTGTCCATTAGCAAAATAAATATATTTACCAGATCTATCAAAAGAAGAAATAACGTTTACGTCTAAACTGGACACGCAAATCGGTAGAATACAATAAAATTTTAAATGTGTGTTGAAGATAAGACTCTGATGATAGTATAAATTGACTATAAAAATGCTGTCGTATTTTGGGTGAAATTTTACGTTTAAAATTGGAGAAGGTAAGCTCAATGTTAAAATTGATTCATCCTCCAAAACTTCCCATATCTTTATAGTGTTATCGGCAGATGTACTGAGCAGTAAATGACCAGAATAATTCCAAGATATCCGTGTTATGCACATTATGTGAACACTTACAACTAAATTCATATTTAAAACAAAAACCATATTCTACTTTTTGCTCGGCCGCGCGTCAAAAAATCCCAAATTATTACTCGTCCATCATTACAGCCTACGGCTAGCAATGTTCCGTAATGATTAAATGAGCAGCATACAGCTATTCCCAGGCAGTCTATTTTGTCATCAAAATCTGGGTGAGGATTTATAAAATTATTCAAAATAGGTAAATTCATTGCAATGTTACTATAGTTAGTAATTTGAAAATTATTTAAATTGTCTTTAACTTTATCCCGTCATTTTATCTTGTAAAGTTAGTGAGATTGGCTGGTATTTATCAATTTTTTGCAAAAATAAACGTATACGACTTTAACTTTCATTTTTTTGATCGATGTTTCAATCACTTTTTAAGTACAGTTTACCTTTAACAGTAAAACACACTTTTGCACCAATTTATACTTTTAATACATTAATTTAATTTAACTAACTTGAATCTAACTAACTAACGAATCTAATTGCTTGTGAGTAAATTTTGAATAGGTGTAAGTTTACTTGGTGATCAAAATTGTTTTTTTTAAAGAATAAAATTATTTTAATTTTTTTTGTTCAAATTAATTAACTATTAGGGTGTCCACTTTTTAAACTTTCGGTTGAATTAACAAAAGTATATTTTAATGAGCGTTCGAAATGTAATTTAGAACACAATTACCGATTAAATTTTATCTAGTT
>LWCA01000176.1:0-43926 GCA_001642005.1 Intoshia linei | reverse complement strand
AATATTGGTTGATAATGTATTAAAAATTATTTTTCACCGGGAATGCGTAGATTTGTGGGAGTGAAATTTTGTATTTATATCAACTGGAATAAGCTCTATCAAAATAATTGTTTTTTTAATTTTCGGCAGTTAATTATTTTACATTTTTTGTTTTAATAAAATACTTTGGAAAAAGTATATGAATACTAAAATGCTTTTTTGACCGTGAAAACGTCATATATTCGGATTTTTTTGTGTGTTTAACAGGATACAACTGTACCACTGGTAATTTTTTTTAAGTTTTAGGGCTGTTTCATTGTGGTTTTGGCTCTGAAGATATAATTTTTTTAAATTTAAATTTATGATAATGTTTATTATTTTAAAATCCGTATCAGCTTATATATTTTTTTAATTTCTCCAATTCGTTTATTATCAAAAAAAAGGACAATTGGGGTTTTGACCCGTAAGATGTGAGTTTGAGAGGTTTAAATTTATCTTATTATATTCCCCAGGAATAACTAATTGAAATATGAAATTTTTAAAATTCTAAGACTAGTAGTTATTGAAATAAAGTGGAACACACACACAAATAAATATTGCGTAGAACATTATATAAGTAAAGATAAATAATATTTTAAATAAATATAGTAAATACATATGTTTACCAGATATATAAAATATGCAACTATTATTTGAATTAAACAAGTTGGCTCATTTATGCTGTACGGCTAATAGAAAATTAAAAATTTTGAATTTAATGATTATGAAAATTTAATTTTTTTTGTATCTTCACTGATATTACAGTGGAGTCTCCACTATTTGCTAAAATCGGGAATTCAAAATTTGTTGAGTAATAGTAAAAATTTTTGAATTGTTTTTTACCAAAAACAAAAAAAATTGAATTTGGTTCACAATTCATTTATATTTAATGGAAAGGATTTACAATACTTAACTTATATTTTTTATGAAAAGCAATTGAAATACTTGTAATGAGAAATCGTGAATGAAATTTCAATTAATTGAAATCCCATTTTTAATGTAGCAATAAATATGATATGTGGAGTACCAAAATTTTTATATCATTAAAATGGGATCGTGCATGACAAAAAGTTAAAAAGATATGATTTACTTGCATATATATATATTATATAATGTAAAAATGAAATGTCTCCGTTTCTAATTTCGAAATTAGCAAATCTGTTTGAAACTTATATAAAAATTAATGTCTGTGTGTGTTACCGTTTATTTAAAAAACCGACAATCGTAGAATTAAAATATAAAATATTATCAATTAAATTAAAATATAAAGTGTTCAATGCAACTCTTCAATTAATTGGGCATTACAATATTATAATATTCATTGAAATTATATTTTTTTATGCAATTATTACAATCATTTTTGTAGTTCATGTTTAAACAATTTACAGTAATTTGTCATTGTCCAAATATTAAAAAATCTAATAAAGGATGAGTTTATAGATAATGAAATTACTTAATTATGAGTTGAACGCTGTAGGTTATATACGAATGATAAAGGATTAACGTGAATATGGTTTAAATTATATGTTTTAATTTGGCCTATTTTTCAATGGTCAGTCGACGGGCAGGCCATACACCAATACATCATTTATATGTAAATTTAAAATTAAAACTATGAAACTGAAAATATTAAAAAAAATTAATTAACATTTATTCTGTGAATATCTACAAATTTGTGATAATGCGAATTTCTTAAAATTTAAAAATTTAACATAATTTAATTTAGTCAATAACAAATTTTCACATACACATTAAATATTAAAAATGCGTAGAAACCTAAACACCGGTTTTTATGTAAGAATTTAAATTCTACGCAACCTAATAATAACAAATTTCAAAGAAATAAACATAGAAATGGATAAAAGGCATATATGGCTGATAGATCGATTGAAACACGAATTTTCATCATATAAATTCCCTTCAACGCATTATATAGATGATTTATTTTGTGAAGCATCAAATTGGCAAAACATTGAAGAATTTTTGGGAGCTGGGGGTCTATCACGTCTATTTGTGGTTCCACGGAGCGAAAAAGAATTAAGAATATATGATAATGTCAACCAAATCCGAGGCATTACGAATAACTTTAATAAATCAAGTATAGATTTGGAAAACACTCAAAAAACAGTAAATGAATTGATGAACCAATCAAATTCTGGAACATTTGTCAAACTGACACCTAATATGCGAAGGTATAGCGTGGAAAGTAGTAAATTCAAACAAAAAAACATTAATAATGACGATACAAGTTTATTAAAATTTCGATTAATTTACTTTGTTCGTTGTTTTAATGATTCGGATGCAGATTCAACTGATATTGAGCAATATGTGATGGTTGGTTCTCTGAGCGGTAATATTATGACAAATCTAGTTGAAATGTTAAAACAAATTTCTTTACCAATCTTACACAACGAGGGAAAACTGCGTATGCTAGAGCAAACTAAAGTTGTCAAAGAAAGATGTAATGTTAATGCTGAGAATTTGGAAAAATTTGGAGAAGAATTATTTGACTTAAACGTTTCTGTAAAGAAGATTAAAATGGTTATTTTAAATTTATTTATTTTTGTTCAACATTTTTAATTGAATATTAGTATCTTCGAAAGCCTTCCATAGTCGTAACAAATATTTTCAAACTTCAGGGAGCTGGAAACGTAGACCAACATATCGTAAGTGTTTATGAAGATTTGGTAGAAGAATGGACATTGGACATTGAACGAGTTTTATCCGAAAACGGCAAAGAAGCGTATATTATACTTTATAAATTTTAAATTATGGAAAAATGTATATATTTTTTATCTAGTTGTACAATTTGCCCCACAAATTGTGGACCAATAGAAATTTATAATATATGGAAAAACCGTTGGAATGTCATTAATTCTTTAATGGAACAATTAAAATCTAAAGAATATAAAACAGTATTGAGTGTTTTAATTATATCAAAGTCTAAAATTTTAAAAAAATGGAAAAATGCCGATATGTTGTAAACATTATCATTGTTTAAAATTTAAACATTAAATTATGTATCAATATAAAATTTTAGAATAACCGAGTCATATTGTGATACCAAAGATAAAGTTAAATATATGGATACTATTCAAAGTTTAATAAAAAAATTATATGAAAAACATGTATCTCCAATTTTTATTACAAAAATATTTCTTCCGTCTTTATTGAAAATTATGCTGTCAAATGATTCTGCTTCAAGAAATTTGATACGTCAAGGTTTTTTGGGATATTATATTTCACGTGTAATTTTAAAATTTAATCGTATATTACAGTGATGCTTAAACTGGTTGTGTTCATCTTGGGGTGCTGTGAAATTTTCAAATTATTTTTTGAGTAAAATGAGTAAAAATTAACATAAATTCATCATGGGGGAAAAACTACATCTGTATCTTGGAATTATTTTTTTAAAGATTCCATGGTTCTTAGATTTTATATAAATAACGTTTGAAACAGTTTCAATTTCATAAAAATAAAGATTTTTATAAAATTGGGGTGTGTTAATATTCAAATGCCATTAAGAGGTAGATTCTACAAAAAAAATTAAAAAACACTACTGTAATGTAAAATTGACTTATTTGATTTTTATTAATTATTATATAGTTAACTAATCAAATTGTAAACTGTTGCAGCAATTATTTTGTAAATAATATTAATCAAAATTTTAAAACATATCCGGAATTTAAAAATTCAATTGCATCATTCATTGATCATACAATTATCATAGTAATTTTAAAATATTTACAATTTAAATTATTTATTATTAAAATTAATAAAATATATCAATGTACTATTTTTTATATCAATATCAAACCATTTACTAAGATTCACAACCACATGCGGCCCGCCAGATTAAATTTTGTGGTCCGCGAACTTTTTTAGTAATATGTTTTGTAAAAATGGGTAAATAAAAAATAAATATATGATTGAATATTGATGTGGAATTTCGAACTAGATTTGCTGATTTTGATTTTATTAAACCTAAATTGAGGCTTTTGAATAATTCTATGGATGTAAAAAATTATAAACATGTCACACAATGTGAATTTGGAGTTGCGTGAATTACAATAAAATTCGATTAATCACCAATTTAATAAATTAAAAAAAAATTTATTTTAAAATAAAAAAAAATCGGAAGGAATCAATTATATAGATTTTCACCCATGTTTCTTTATCGGAAATGTGTAAACGTTCAATAAACATTTTTTTTTCAAAATTTTAGGATAAATATTTACTTTTTAATTTTAATTGAAACATTTGAAAAATATTGGTTGACAATATATATTAAAAATTATTTTTCACCTGGAATGCGTAGATTTATGGGGTTGAAATTTTGTATTTATATTAACTGGAATAAGCTGTATCAGAATAATGTGTTTTTTTAAATATAAAGGCGTCACTTTTTTAGATTGAAATTTTTCTTGTGTGTTCACTGGATATAACTGTATCAGCTGTATTTTTTTTAAGTTCTAAAACTATTTTATTAACAAAAAAGGGTAATATGGGGTTTTCGTCATGGAAATGCACTTTTTTGAGGTTGCCATTAATTATAATGATTTTAAATACTCTCTTAAAATGTATGTTTTATAAAATTTTAGGACATGTTTAATTTTTAAAAAAAAGAGTAATTTGTGGTTTTGACCATGAAGGTATCCGTTTCTGAGGCTGAGATTAAAGACAATATTAATGATTTTAACATGCGTCACAGAGTGTATGTTTTATTAAATTTTTGTGCAGTTTTGTTATTTAAACTAAAGGAAAATTGGGTGTGTAACCCTGAAGAACTCCAATTCTGAAACTGAAAAATAGATAAAAATACGTTCTTGGAAAAACTATATTAGAAAGTGGGTTTTTTTAATTTTACAACTGTCAATTTTGTAAATAAATTGTAACAGACAGACAGACCCACACACACATTCATTTTTATATAAGTAAAAGATAATCCAATTCAATTTTGTAACACATGTTGTAATGAAAGGTGAAAAGTTTTTAAAATTAATTATAAAATCACTTAAAATCAATGATATTTATGTGTTATCAATGCTGGTCGTTAAAATATTTCACAATTAATTTATTTATACAAAACGTCTACTTAGTTAGTAGTACAACTCGTCAACCAAACTTGGTTTCAGCTTTGGGCATTAGATTACTTTTCAATCGGTTCATATATATTTTTATTTCTATTACAAATTTAATATTTCACTTTATAGGAAGATGGAACCGAAAAATATGTCAAGTTTAATGAATCTATCACGTTGCATACATTGATTATGGATACGATCAACGTGGAAAAAAAATATAAAGAATTTCTCAAAAATTTGATTGAAGGACTTGGAGGACAATCTCGATGGACAAATTGTTTTAATATTTCAGATAGACCGGGGTATGCTTCTTAAATCTTTAAATTATATCAACATAATAAGTGGTTCTCAAATTTATTTATAATCACTGATCGTGCCGAATTAAACTGGTTGAATTGAGTCTTGAGAAATTTAAAAGTGAGTACTAAATGTATTTTTCATAACAAGTTGTATAGGAGCATTTTAAAGTTAAATCTGATTTTTTTTTAATTCACATTTTGAAATTAAGGTTTAAGAAATGGGATTTCATATTTAACACATTATAATAGGGAAAATTTCTACGAAATGAATTAAGAATATATTGATCAAACTTTTTATTTACTACAAAATTATTTTATAGATTAAACTCGATGCACAATTCAATCGAACAAGGAATAAACAATATCATCCATATATCAGACCAAGAAGAAATATTCGATAATATCAATAAATTTATTGATCATATCAAGATATTATTACAGATTTCACATGAAATCAATATGTACAGAAAGTAATGCTAATATATTTATATAATTTTTAGCCATGTTTGTAAAGCCTATAAATAATATTTTTTTAATGCTAAGATAAATTTTTAACATTTTTTGTATAAAAAATACAATCAAAACTATTATTTTCATTTCCATAATAATAACATATTTTTAAAATAATATTCACCTTGGTATATAACACCACAAAATATATATTAATGTTTATTTGTTCTATTTAGTTCTTTAAAACCGTAATAATCATATTTTATTATTACGATTTAAAAGTAATTTCGTTTTTTAAATTTTCCAGTAAGTTTTTCCAGATACCCAGGCAAGGCGGCCCTTGGCAGTCCCCCGTTAATGTCAAAGTGAAGAAAAAAATATTTTTTTAAATCTTTTTCTATGCTACAAGAAATTACAAATTTTATTAAAATTAATAAAATTAAAAAAAAATTACAATTAATATGTTTTCTTTAGTAACAAAATACTCTTATAATTATACTAGCTTGGCTGTTTTGTAATTCGTACAAACAACACCTAGCTCTGCCAAGGGAAGACTTTTCTACTTCTAAAAAATAAAATATTACATAAAAATTCCACTATTCACTATAACAGTGATTCCCAACCTGTGAGTATTTACCTTAAAATGGTTATTTGATATTTTTCATAGGTAATCGCGAAATTTGTATAAAAATTAGGAATTTTTTTATTTTTTTGTGTCTAATGCACACTGGAAAATATATATAAAATTGAATGTCTGTGTGTGTTACAGTTTATTTAAAACTAAACGTCTTAATTTAATAAAACCAATTTCTAATACAGTTTTTCGCACGTGATGTTTACATCTAAGTTATATTTCCCTAAATTGAATCCTTCAGTGGCAAAAAAACCCAATTTGTTATTTTAGTTATAAAATCATAAGCATTATCATGAATGGCAACCTTCAAAAAGTGCATTTTCACAATAAAAACTCCAGATTACCCTTTTTTTAAAAATATTACAGTTGATACAGCTGTATCCAGTTAACACACACAAAAAATTTCAATCTGACAAAGTTAAGCCTTCACGATCAAAAAAGCATTTTACTATTAATTTTTTTTATTTTTTAACTATTTTATTATTATCAAAAAAGTAACATTTTATTATATGTGAAAAAAATTAAAAATGTTTTTTATTTTATCTTAAGCCGACATGTCGCGACAGTTTCAGAAAGTTAAAAACCCAAATTCTAATTAAGTTTATTTCTGGTACAGCGAGTAGGATATATTTCACTCTCAGAAATTTGCATTTTTACCGGCAAAAACAAAATTTACTCCCGTTTTTTAAAAATGAAAAATTAAATATTCTTCCTACACATTTCAAAAAAATAAGAAATTATTTTACTATTTTGTAAAATTTTAGTTTTTTTAAAATTTTAATTAAATTATTAACAAATCTATATGGCTCTTATTCTAAAAACCTGACTATCCAATATGCAGTTAAAAAAAATATTGTGGGTAATATCGAAATAAGTACTATAATATGGGTAATGTAGTAAAAAATGTTAAGAATCACTGCACTATAACCAATCTTTTAAAGTAATGGTCATTAATTTCCACAACGGTTCAAGACAATTTTTTATTTTCAAATTCTATGACCATTAATTCTATCGTGTATGTTATTATTATATTTCATGTTTTAATGAAATAATTTTCCATAAAAAAGGGTAACCAGTAAATTGCTTTTTTGAACATGAAAGCTTAACTTAACATTGAAACATTTTATATATTTTAACTGGACAAATCAGTATTAAATGTGATTATTTTTTACATTCTAGGACTATTTTAATTTTTTTAAAAAATTTCCCAATAAACCACTTGAAAATATGGTTAAAAACATTCCCTAAAAACCATCTTTAAAATTTGGAAAAAAAAATTTTCCAAAAACGTTTTTTGAAAATAAATTACAAAAAAAATCCGTGTTTCTTGTGTGTGTTAACCGGAAATAACTGTATGAACTATAATTTTTTTTAAAATGATAGGACTATTTTCATTTTTTTAAAAAAAGGTAATTTGGGTTTTTGGTCCTGAAAATATATTTTTTTTAAATTTAAATTTATGATAATATTTACTATTTTAAAATGTGTATAAGAGTACATATTTTTTTAAAATATACAACTTTTTTCATTTTCAAAAAAAAGGATAATTGGGCTTTTTGACCGGTAAGATGAGAGTTTCTGAGATTGTAATTTATCTTACTTTCACCCGGAAAAAACTGTAATATAGTATGAAATTTTTAAAATTCTAAGACTCTTAGTTATTAAAATAAACGATAACACACAGACAGACAGACAGACAAAGAGTTTTATATAAGTTACATGTAGTATAAATAGGAATCATTTTTTATAGACATGTACGAATAAAACTAAATTTTTATAAAATAGATTACAATATGATTGCTTCGATTTTGGTCCATTAATATTATATAAAACCACAAAAAAACATATAAAAAATAATACAAATGATGAAAATATAAAATATGTTAATAAACTGAATTACAATAAAGATTGGGATAATGTATTTTTCTCTCAAGTAATTTCAAATCAATTTCAAGTTATTAAACAATGCGTTGATCAAGCCATCACAATTGATATGTTTGATGTGAATAATGTGTCAAAGGTTAAATTTAGTAAAAATAAATAAAAATAAACAATAAAATTCTGATTTCTTAATCAAAAATTAAGAAAAAGAGTCTTATATTGTATTTTGATGTCCCATGATAATTTTAATAAATTTTAGCTACCAGAAAATTTCAAAAAAAATATGAAAAGTTATAACGAAGAATTTTGTTATTTAGAAAATTACGTGGTTAAGTATATAACCACACTTATTATTCGACAAATTGATGTTAAAAAAGCATTAATGTTTCTGAACAAGTAAGACATTAATCTTATCTTATAAATTTACATTACATAGGTTTCAAACCACTCAAACAATCCATAATATTAATGAAATTTTAAAGAAAATGTATAGCCATACGTTTTTAAATTTTGAAAATGATTTGATTGATATCAAACGTGTTTATGACAATAATAGGGTAAATTCTAATAAATTTTTTTCATATATATTATTGTCAATGTTGAGAATTGCGTTAGCTGTAAATATAAATACAGTCAAACCTGGTCAATATGAACAGCTGTGTACCAGTTTTCGACGCCGTTCAAATTAGAAACTAATATGAACAAGGTTATGTTGTTATGATAATTTATGAGGAAAATCGCTGTTTAAAATATATGCTAGAAATTTATTTTATGACATAAATTTAATATGAGTTAATAATTAATTAATATACAATTAAAATATAATTACATTTTTTCTTACATTGAATTATCTAAATTGTTTGTTTGTACGTAATGAAATCAGTCATTTTTAATTTTCTTTTACTTTTTTCATAAGTTATACGATCAATTATTTGCCAGATGTCGTCTATTTTGTCTAGTAAATTTTTTTGAAAAAATTTTTCAAGTTTCATTGCATGTTTGTATGCGTTAAAACTTGTCAATATTGGTTCTTCTCGCATTTGATTCATCTTCTGTTTTGATATCTTGATTACCCTCTAAAAGTTTAGTTATATAAAAAATAAATGACTTAAAAATGATAAAATTACTTAAAAAAAGAAATAGGTTATCATCATCAATAGGATTATTATCAAAGCAAGCCACATCTTCATAATACTTATTTTTAGGTGTAAAAAATTTAACCTTTGCAAAAGATTTTTCAAAGCAATTACTTATGGTTTCACTTTTGACACTTATCCAGGCTTTCGCAATCCAAACTATTGATTAATATATTAATTTGTTTACACCATTCCTCTTGACTGGTGTTCTCTGATTTGAAGTTCATTGATTTCGCTAACAGTGTTTTGTATTTATCTTTAAAATTTTTTATAATTCCAAAGGCTGCAGTAATTAAGTCGTATTTGGTGGAAAATAAAATAATTCAACATTACTCAACAATGCTGGAGCATTGTCCAATAAAAGTAAAATTTTCCTATTTCCTATCATCATCATGTTATTAATATTATGTAACCATTTTTGAAAGATATACAATGTCATCCAAGATTTTTGGTTTGCATAATAAGATAAGAAAAACTTTTGTCTATCAAATTTTTTAAAACATTTAGGGTTTTTCGATTTTCCTATTATGAGTGGTTTCAATTTTTCCCCTAACAAATTAACTGCAATTTTTGGCAAATTTTCCACTGGCCTTATCGGCCTTTGATATTGTGTACGTTCGAGTCAAAGAGCATTTATAAAAACGGCCCGTTTCATCGCAATTGAATATATTTTGATTTACAGTTTTGGAATCGCCTATATTTTTTTTGGACAATATATTATGTTGTTTTATAAATGAAGCTAGCCAGCCGTTCGATGCTTTAAAATTTGTAACGCTTTTTGTTGTAAAATTTCTCCACTAACACTTATATTTCATGTTTGTTGAATTTGAAACCACTCGTACAAAATATCATCTACTTGACTTCCCGACCTTAAATGAGGTTTACGTTTTTGATTGACGTTTACTATTGAGTCATTTAGTATAGAGTCCTTATGTTTTAAAATATTGTGTACGGTTCCTACAGACTAATATCATGTTTGGCAGCTAAAAATCTCTGAGGATAATTTTTATCGTCTTTAAATGATTATAATAATTTTCTTTTGTCATTCAGAGATAAATCTTTTTGATTTTTCGCTTGTTATTTTTATTTTTAATGTTCATATTAAAAAAAAAATATAATATAATCGGTATAAATGTGACAGTAAAATATAATAACGCCCAAAATGAAATGAAAATAATTTTATTTTAAATAAACTCATATTCAGTGTACAAAATGAAAAGATTCATATAAAACAAAACACTTTTCATAATGTTTCTATACAAAAAAATCAATATTTATTAAGTTTGTTCAAATTAAGCTGTATTCATATTGAACAGGTTTGACTGTAATTATAAGTTATTTTATAATCATATCAAAGATAATATCTATTTATCCACCAAATGAAGAAAAATACATTTTAATCAAACGATAATGGTACATGCTTAGTTAGAGCAGGGCAGATAAAGTTTTAAAACTCATCACAGAGGTGGTGAAGCATTTACTTTTTGTAGGCCGCACTAAGGTTTCAAAAAATTTTAAAAATATTGTACCTTTCTAAATAAAATTTAATCAAATATATCAGTACTTCTCATGGGGTGACCAGTCACCCCAAGGGATGAATAATTTTATTAGGGGGTGAATACGAAAAATTTAGATAATTTTACCAAAAATTAATATAAAAATAATATAATAAATGAAAAATATTTCAAAAATTGTTCAGAATGCCGCACTATTCCCACCTCTGACCCAAATCAAATAAAAATGTTGGTGAACATTAAATTTTTTTCAAACAGTTAAAAAAGTTACAGTAGTATATTATACGTAGATAATATAGATAATATAGTATATTAAACGTCTGATCGAGTTAAAAAAATTTGTTTGATTTTTCTTTAAACTTGTAGATGACTAATGCCTTTGTTCGAGCAAAGTCCTGTTCAGAAATATTGTGACGTTTTCAAATTTATATCAAGTTATAAAATAAAAATATTATTATCTACACCAGGGGTTCTCAACATTTTTAAACCAACGCCATATTCCATCATAATCCATAAACTTTTAAATCAGTTGCTCTATGATAAAATAAACCGTAATTTTTATAAAATTAATAAAAATGGAAAAAAGGTAAATAATTTTTATTTATTTTCATGTAATCTTTGCGCCTGGTGATTAAGTGGCAACTCCTTAATTATTGGTTTTATTCTGGTTAATTTGATAAAAATATTTTCTCTTTGACATATATTAAGTTTGTTTCCATCTTTATTCAATATTTTGTTTACAGAACTAAATCCACTTTCAATCATGTAAGACGTTGAAAACACAATAATATCCTTGACATTTCTGAATACATCAATGGATAAAGCATTTTTAAGGCTCACATCCCCATAATACAAAATACATAAGGCAAAATTTTTAATAATATTGGTTGCAGCGCCTCTCTGTGGAGCGCCAACTCCCACGTTGAGAACCATTGATCTACACTACAGTGAACACACCTTTCCACGTTGACATAAATTTAATATTGATGGTAAAATATAAATTTTAAATATTTTAGGAAAATGTAACGCTTGTTAGAAATTCAACAAGAACGGCAGGTTCAATTTTGTGGTCAAAAAATTTAATATTTCGTATTGAAAAATCTATGCATGCATTTATAATAAATAAAAACAAACTACCTTTAAATGATTTTGATAGAATAACGTCACTTTACATTCGTATAGAAAAATGCATAAAAACATTTGAAAGCATGTGGATGACAGATTGGAAAAATATGGTAGAAAAGTGCAAAAAGGCTTTAAAATCTTTTATTCTTATTCAAATTCCTAGCAATGACTTGTTTTGTGTAAAAGTTAATCTTAATAACAGGTATATGTATTGATCACATATTTGAAAAGTTTAAATATTTAGATACATTGAAATTGCTCAAGAATATAAAATATTAGCTGATATTGAAGGAATTAACTTGACAGATGCTTCTTTATTTTTATTCTTACAAACCCAAAATTTATCTAGCAATTATGATAAATTATGTCTGGTCATTGAAGAAATGAGAATAATAATTAAAACTATACCAGATTCTTTAAAAAATTACTTGGCCATTTATTTAAAACATATAAATAATGTATTCAATAGTGGGTTAAACACGCTATCATGGTCCAGTTTAAATATAGGTATATATGTATTATTTAATTTACTGTTAATAAATATATTAAATTTATTTAGATGCTTATATAAACAGCATACAATTAAAAAAGGAAGAACTACAACAGGTCGTGAAAGAAATAAAAGATTCATTAAAAGTTTTCATTGAAGTTCCAATTTTGAAATTAGAACATATCTCATTAATGAATTTTGACGAATGCCAAACGTATAAAGTAATTATGTTATTTTTAAAATTATAACTCTCATAGTCTGAACATGAATTCAAAAATGATATGAACATTCAAATGACAAATAATAAAGAAATTATAATCAAAGAACTAACAAAATTGCAGCAGATATTTGAAAATGGAAATAAAAACCCCGTATCCATAATACTTATGTTAAATTATTTCGAAATTTAGCTAACGAAATTTAAAAATTTTATAAATCATTTATACACGCCTAAAGACAATGATAGGTTTTCGAAAGAATTGAAAAGTAAATACGATTTTAATTTTGTTTATATCACTTATACAAAATTAGAGTATTACCAAACTAGTATCAAAAATAAATTAAAAAATATTATTGAAAGTACTTTTGATAACTTTAAAAAATCTCTATGTTGTTCATTACCCAGAAAAACTAAAGCAGTTGCAAATGATTCTAAAAAATCATCAGAATTTCCGCTTCAAATAAAGTAATCAATTTCATATATAGAATTCATTTATAATTTTACTTATTTTTTCAGATTATTTGGAAAATTAATTTTATTGCCACCATTAATTAAAGTCGATCCATTAATATCAACTTGGTTATCTACTTTTGATTCGATTGTTGATGAAATATATACTACATTTTTGGGTATATTAACAAATATTAATATATTGAAAGTGTATATTATATAATTATTAATTATTATTAGATATTGAAAATTCTTGTCCAGTGGTAAAAGATGTCACGAAATCATTTAAAACTTGTCCATCTATTAATACAAAAGCAGAAATAAAATCAAGATTAAATGGTAATATCTATAATTTTTGAGGATGAGTTTAATATATATATATAAAATTTAATTTAAGATGATAATATACAAATACATCTATATATTTAAAAAAGATATTTTTTTATTGAAATCATTACATATAATCCATGCTTAGTTTGCGAATCGTCAATAAATGAAATCATTAAAAAATCGGACACTTTTAACTTTTTGTGGAAACAAAATTTACAACAAATATTTGATGATACAAAAAATAATGAAAATTTGTCTAAGAAGCTTTCCGAGAAATTAGTTGAAATTAAAAATTATGAAAACCAGGTAAATTATATAATTTATTTAGAGTATAACTGCATCAACCAAAAAGTTTTACAAATTTCCCTGTTTGCTAAGGAATTTTTATATATATTAATTTTTATTTATTAAGAAGGGTAGAAAATATTGTATTGAATATGAATATAAGGCTATATGAAGTATTTATTTTTTAATTTTAATTTTAGATATTAGAGATTGACAATGAAATAATAGTTGAACCATATGTTATAACACTAAAACCACTCCAGCATACTATATTAACCCTATTGTCAAATTACAAAAAAAATTATATTGGACTGAAATATGAGCAATCGAGGGTATTTTTTATTTTGTGATATTTTTAGGGTTAGTTTTATTTAATTGGTTATACTAATTATATTCATCTCTGACAATCAAATCATTTACTAAAATTTAACGGATTTACAGATAATTTTTTCTATATTTATTTTTGTTTTTTATATACTTTGGTACATACAATATACGAGCTATTAACTATATCAGGTGCATACTAGCTTGGCTGTTTTGTACTTTTTACAAACAGACCTAGCTCTGCTGAGGGCGGAATAATTAATATTTTTAATTTTATCGAAAAAATTAAATTATGCGTAAAAATGCTACTTTTGACTTTTATCAATACTTTAAAGGTTTTGATTAGATAATTATTGAATCTTTTTATTTTTAAATATTAGGAGCATATATATTAAAATTAAACTAATTTAAAATCAAATCAAATCAAATTAACGATGTATTGTTGGAGCGATACATCATAGAGCGACATAATCATCGATTTTACTAATTTATATCATATTATTGATGTCTTCGCCGATACAGTTATATACAGATAACACACAAAAAATATTAAAAACGTTAGTATATGAATTATCAATTTTCGAAAGACAAGAAATGAAAACCGATCATAATAATAAAATAAAATAAAATAAATACCTTTAAATGAATCATAGAGATTAAATTAGTTTTGATACTTCAAAAAAAATTTATTCGATAAATTGCCAACCCTTTTGAAAACCCGCTTTAAAATATTGTAAAAAAATTTCCTTAAAAACCCACTTTAAAATATGATTAAAAAAATTGACCTAAAAACCATATTTAAAATATTATAAAAAAATTTCCTTAAAAAACCCGCTTTAAAATATGATATCAAAAATTTACCTAAAAACCCTTCTTTAAAATATTGTAAAAAAATTTCCTTAAAAACCCACTTTAAAATATGATAAAAAAATTTGCCTAAAAACCCGCTTTAAATTATTATGAAAAAAATATGTTTTAAAAAAATTTGTTTTAAAACTCAAAAAAACTTGCATCTTCACAGTTTATACCCGAACTAGATTGACTGCTATCTACTCCGTACAAACAGGACCTAGCTCTGCCGAGAGCACATTTTTATTATACTTAAAAAATAAATTCTAGTTGAAATTCTAACTTAAAAATTCATAATAATGTTAAGTACTAATACTACTAATACTAATAGTAATACTATTCACTATAATCAATCCTATAAAAGAGTGGTTAATTTGTTTCAGGTGGAACCATCATATCACATTACTTTTTACTTTAAATTGAATTATTCCATCTTAATTTTTTGGAACATAAATTTTTAATCATCGAAAAATATTGGTTTGATAATATATTAAAAATTATTTTTCATCGGGAATGCGTATATTTCTCGGGTTGAACTTTTTTGATATATCAACTGGAATAAGCTCTATCAGAATAATCTTTTGTTTTTAATTTTCGGAACGTTAATTATTTGTAAAAATGTATGAAAATTATATGTGAAATAAATTATTTCACATTTTTTGTTAATCATTCAATAAAATACTTCGGAAAAAAATATATGAATTAAATGCTTTTTTTACCGTGAAGGTCGTCACTTATTCGGATTGAAATTTTTTATGTGTGTTAACAGGATACAACTGTACTTTGAAATTTTTTGTGTGTGTTAACAGGATACAACTGTACCACCTGTAAATTTTTGAAATTCTAGGGTTTATGTTTAATAATTCTGTTTTCATTAAAAAAAAAAGGGTAATTTGGAGTTTTGGCCTGAAAATATAATTTTTTTAAATTTAAATTTATGATAATGTTTATGATTTTAAAATCCATATCAGCGTATATATTTTTTTAAATTTTCCAACTCGTTATATTTTCAAAAAAAAGGACAATGTGGGTGTTTGACCCGTAAGATGTGATTGGGAGGTTGAAATTTATCTTATTATATGTCCCGGAAAAAACTGTAATTGAAACGTTGACTTTATAAATTTCTAAGACGGGTGGTTATTTAAATAAAATGGAACACACATACACAAACAAAAATCACGTAGAATATTATATAAATAAGGATAACCGATTATTTTGAAAAATAGTAAAAAAATAATACATTTTTTTTATATATTTCACGTTAAATATATTACTAAACATAAAATATTAAAGTATGATGTATGCTTTGACCGAGTGGTATAATTGGTTTTATTTAGAAATTATTATACGAGGCTGTAAATTTCAGAAAAGATTGTCAAGATCAAATCATAAGACCAGTAAAATCGTTGTTCGAACTGAATAATACTTTAAAATTGATTGAAGAATTGAGAAATAGAGATATTATTTGTGATTCTATATATAAACCAATTGAAGATAATTTTAATGAAATTCGGTATTTATATGATATAAATGTTATAATAATAATAAGTAATACACATAATATTACATAATGTATTATTATAAATAACATTACAGCAATGTAAAAAGTGCATTTTAAATTATAGACATTTAACAAATCAAATATCAATTGTGGACGTTTCTGAGTTGAATACTTTACGAGAAAATTGGACATCTTTAATGAAATTAATTGAATTTGTTAGAGAAGAACTCTTAATACATAATAGAAAATCTTTTGAAGAATTATTGGATAAACAAATTAAGGTTAATTGTACAATATTGATTAATCATACAATCTTAGTCGTTCATTGTAGAAATTGTTAGTTTCAGAAATTCATTTGACATTCGTGGACCTGGTAAAGAAGGAATAAGCCCAACAAAATCTGTAAATAGATTAGTAGAATATACCAAATTATATAATAAATTGAACGATGAAAAGAAAACGATTGTTTCAGTGTGTTTTCTTTTTGGAAAAATATATCCATCATTTCATGAATTGGACAGAACTGGCGAGGTACTTATAATTTACAAATTTCAAATTATTTATTATTTACATTATTATTATTATATTAATATTATTCTAATAATATAGGAAATTGAATTACTTACATGTCTCTACAATTTATATCAAAATTATATTAATTTTGATCAAATATTCAGAATCACTCTTTGGAAAGATATTAATCTACAAAATGCTTCCCATAAGGTAACATTTTTCAGCAATTACATTTAAATTATGATCTATTCAAAAAGATTGATTATGATAAATATTGTTAACTCGTGGTGTTGAAAAATAATAAAAATTTGGTTTTTATTTACACATCAATTATAATATTAGATTGATGATTTTTGGGATCAATGTTTGGCTTTACCCAGTAAACTAAAAAAGTGGAAATCGTTTAAAAATTTAAAGGAATCAATAGACATGTATAGAAAAATCTTGCCAATATTAGAGAGACTCTCTAGAAAGGTTTTATAAACACTTACAATAAATCAAATTTATATTAGGAAATTGTTAATAAGCGATGGCTAGAAATCATGAATGTAACTAATTCTTCATTTTTGTTGGAAGAAAATGTCTTTTGCTTGGGAAATTTGCTAAATATTTCAATTTTAGAGTAAATTCCCATTTTTATAGATTAATATAATATCCAACGTTACGGTAATAATTTTATTAATTTTACATGGACCAGATATACGTTCGGTTACTGATGCCATCTTCCGGTTTTTGATAAATTTGAAGTGTAATTTCAAAATTAAGAATATTTATAATGCATGTAAAATTTGACTTAGCCTTTTACAGTTCTATACGGGTTGATATATTCCGGTTCATACCCGCCGGTACAGACCTTAATAACTACCAAATGATTTAATTTGCATTAAAACTGTTTTTAAATCATTACTGAGATTAAATATCTTTATTATTGGTGATTAACTATAAAAATGATAAAAATATTAAAAATATTTTAATATTTTAAAAAAAATCCAGTCCCAATTTAAAAACTATCCAGAAATAGTTTTAATGATACATGTATAACTTTTGTTAAAAAAAATTTAGAAATAAGAACGGAATTTTAAAAATATGCCATAAAGCCAAAATAGAATTAGAATTTGAATTATGCATACACTCTACAGAAGAATTGTGGACTGAACAAGTTTATATTTATTATATAATATAATGAGCCGTTTAGATATTTATAATAGAAAAAGATGCAAACAAAATTCATTTATTGAACATTGAATGCACTGAATCTATATTACAACAAATTGAAGAATCTAAATCACAATTGTACTCAATCATATCTCCTGTACACGGTGGAATATTGGCAAACCAGGCATCCGTGTGGATTGAAAAGTTGAAAGATGTTGGATACATAATAGAATTATGGTTAGAGGTTCAAACTCTATGGAAGAGTTTCGATCCTATTAGGTCACTTCAATTAAATTCTTCTATAACGAAATATGATTCCAACGTAAATTTTCCAATTTTTATATTACTGTTATTGTTATATTACAATATCTGAATAAATTATTATAATAACAAATTTATATACCTTTTATATTTAGAAACTTGAAACATTTTTCAAAATATTGGAATTTGCTGATAATAAATGGAGATGGATCATGTTGAAAGCATTGGAAAACAATAATGTTTTACATGTAATTTTAATTGAAAAAATAATATTATAAATTATAAATTGATGGTGTATTTTTTAAAAATATTCTAGTGTTGCATTGATGGAGATATTAAACAATCTACATTGCTGAACAACATCAAAGAAAAATTAAATTTGTGTGCTGTGAGTTTATCAGAGTATATAAACTCAAAAAGACTGATACAGCCTAGATTTTATTATGTTAATAATAAAACCTTATTAATTATTTTGAGTGCAGAAAAAAAATTAGAAAAAATTATAACTTATCTAAGGTATTTAAAATTTAATTTAAATTAATAGTCCATTTTTGAAATGAGTGTTCAAATCTGAATCAAATTTTAATTCAAATAAGAAGAAAGAAATATTTAAGCTTTGAAATTTTCCGTTGCATATTTTATGAATATTCCAAATTCTAACCAATTTTATAATTTTACATTATAATTTAATTTTCATAACTAGTTAATTTTTACATTTGTATGTGAAATTAAGTGATTTATTAATCTTATTCTGTTTATTAAAGAATTATATTTCCAAATTTGGATACATTTTCAACTAAAACTGTGGAAAATACACACAAAGCTTCAATAATGGCGATTGAAAACAAAACTACTGTATTCGATTTAGGGGTTTGTTTATTTATTCATTAATATATCATTATGCTTCTTTTGCTTTATCTAAAATATATTTTTAGCTTTTATTTAATTATCGCAAGGTTTGCTTTTAATTTATGCTTAATTTTATATTTAAATTATGCCCCGTAACATTAAAGTTTATTGTATAGGGCATGTTTTAAATTTTAAGTATTCAATTTTAAACTATTTTATTTAGGCTAACCGTCCAAATATAACGGTATTATTTTTATATATAAAAATATACTTTGATTATAACAAACTATTCTTTTAGAGACATGTAAATAGCGAAACTGAAACTGTTAGTTTCGATAGTATTATAAGCTTAGACAAAGAAGAATTGCTGTTCTTAAACAAGGTATACATTTCTTTGTGATGATAATCCTATTAATTGTGATTCTGAGTATTTCTTCATCAAAAATATTACTAAATACATATAATAAGTAGTGATTGTGCCGAAGAAAAAACCGGGACAAAATTCCCCGGGATTTTTACGATTTCCTGAGATTTCCCGAAAAAAATTGAGACATATTTGTATTTGATTCATGTTTGTTATTACTATGAAAATATGATTATATTATAATATTTAAAATTTACTATTTCAAAAATCCCACCAGTAATAAAATTTACTCAAAAATACCATTTCAAGCCATCATGGAAAAATTGACTTACACCGATATTCTTTTCAAAAATCCGATTATACGAAATCTTATGAAAAAAATCCACTTCATCAAACCACAAATAAAAAATCTAATTTTCCAGCCCTTAATGGAAAAATATTTTTTTTCCAATACTTTTTTTAAAAACCTATTATTCAAAGTTGGAATATGAATTTTAATCACAAATTACTAACGCTTAAAGGAACTATCCTTTTTTTGCAATATTATTTTGAAAAATATTATGAATCGTTACGAACTAGAACGCTATCATCAAGATTGTTAAAATTAAAGGAAGCCCTTATGTCCGTTCAACCTACGTCAACACAAAATGAAAGAAATTTCTCTACTGCTTCTAATTTCGTTACAGAACGTAGAACGCATTTAAAAGACGAATCTATCCATATATTACTATTGGCGTAAATCTCAGCTTCAGAAACTTACATCTTCATATTCAAACCCCCAAATGAATTTTTTTTTAAATTAAAAAAGTCCTAAAATGTTATAAAACATAAATTCTGTGATAGTTTTTAAAATCATAAGCATTATCATAAATAAAAATACCAAAAAAGTTCCCTTTTTGACAATCGGTCCTTGGTGAAACATTTGGGAACCACTCTTTCATCGATATGCTTGATGGAAAAAACTATATAATATAGGTATTTAAAATTTGATTTTTCTGGGATTCATGTTTTTTACGACGATTTTTTAGGTTGTAATTATAATTTGATTATTTTAATATACAAAAAAATGATATTAAACATACAATATTTATTATTGTAAAATTTATGTTTTTTACTAGTGAAGTGTTATTCGGTTGACAGCTGCAAGGCATTATGAACCACTATTTTATTGTATATTTAGGTGACCTTTGATGTAAACGTGGAATATTTTGTCAAAAATATAGAAATGGAAATTAAAGAATCAATGCAAGAACAATTGAATGAAATTTTTAAATCAAATAGTAATGAAATTTCTATTGAAACTTGGCATAAACAGGTCAGTTATATTTATTGTACATTAATAATTCATTAAAAATATTTATTTATAATTTTGATAAATATATGGCTGATTCAATCGAATACATTTAGTTGAAATGTTTAGATTAATATTAATTAGAGACAAACCATCAAAGGGAAAAAATTAATCTAAATGACACTAACAGTGGATTTTTCACAGCTTTTTAATTAAGTATCTGGTAAAAATAAAAATAAAAATTAAGGTAGATAAAATGGATTATTAAGATAAGATTTAGCATATAAAACTATAATTTTTCACTTGATTCTAACTACATTATATAAAACAAAATTCTTCACATTAAGGCTTCAAGCGGAGAGCATTATATCTACTCTTTTGAGCATGGTTCTGAACTAATTTTTTATTATTCCCCCTTGAGCTAGTATATTTTTTCAAGCACTCCTATTGTATTAAAAACATATTAAAATTAGAATAGTATCTGCAACAGTGGTTCTCAGCCTTTTTTACAATCGCCTTCCTAAACCAAAAATTCACATATACATGATTAGTTTTTGTGCTATCTAACAAAATGTATCATTCTGGGGAGGGGGGGGATCTAAGACTTTTTACCTGCACTGTATATATTTTTAAACTCTCTCTAAATCTTATAACAGGTTCAGTAACCTTTTACATCTCGTGGGCAATTTTTTTTGTACACTACGAAATTATATTAATTATATAAATTATACGGGTCCCGTTTATGAAACTTTACACATGACACATTTCAATTTTAACTATTTAGAGAAACGGTTCACTATTAAAATTCATTATTAAAATGATTATACGGTTAAAACGGTGTTTATAAGTTGAAAAATAAATAATTTACATATTTACTCAAGAGGCCACCAAAATTATTCTGCAGTCCACTTTTGGCCCGCGGTATATAATAATGAATTATAATTCAATATAAAAATGACATATTTTTCTATATTGAGTCTTTCTCAAATTTTTTCAAGAATTTACCCATAGAACCAATATTTCTCTTAAAAAATGAAATATTTTTGTATCAATATGTTGTTTTAGCTAAAAAATTGAAAAAAATTATTGTAACATAATTAATTAATTTATTTATAAATAATATTTTAATCTTAACAAAAAAAATTTAAATCATGTATTTTGTTTCACAAAATATAAAAATTGCCCCAAGGGCGCGATTCGCCGACCGTTTAGAACCACTGCTCTACAACAACGATTAATGATAATTTTGAGTAAATTTATTTTTTTATTCTAAAATACGAAGTTGAGTATAAAAAAAAGCACAAATTAAATCGTTTTCAACATTTAATTTGCTTCATTTTTGATTTTTATGTCTAATACAGGGGTGCACAACCTTTCCACTAATTCAGTGCTACAATGCACAAATGCTACTTTTCTCATTGATACTACGGCACACAAAATTTACTTTGACATTGAGAAAGTTTACTCTGGACATACATTTTAAGTCTAATAAAATAAATAAAATTAAATTTTAATATCAGCAAGTTTTAATTAATAATTATCAATTAAATTTAATCCTTAATTCACTCATATAAATTAACACCACATTTTTCATTTATCTGAATCGGAATAAATAGCAATGGTAGGATTAATGCAGTGCTTCTCATGGGGTGACTGGTCAACCCAAGAAGTGAATACGAAACTTTTAGATGATTATAGGCGAATCTAAAATTTTCAGCATATTTTATTGAATCATCCAATTTAATAAAATCTTATGAGAAAAAACCAAAATTTTACCAACCCTTAAGGAAAAAATCACTTTTTACCAATATTTTTTTGAAAAATCGATTTTTACCAAAGTTTTAGAATAAAAACTACATATCTGATTCCCTAAGAAAAACCTGATTTTAAAAAAATTTGAAAAATCTCCTGTTACTAATATTTTTTTAAAAAAACATTAATTATTAATTTTTTGGTAAATAATTAATAATAATTGGACAACAGAAAAAAAAGAAAGTTCCATTACAAACCGATTTTTTGATACATTAGAGTGGAAGACATAAAAAAATAAAAATTAATATGTAAATATTAATAATGACATAAAAAAGATATTAGTGACTGCCTTTATTTTGTGTGTCCTTCGCTAAAATTTGAGAAACTGAGGCAAAGTCAAGAATGTAACTTTTTGATTAAAATATTTTAAATAGACTTTGAATTTATTATATTATGTTAAAATCCGATTTAAAATTTTCAATTTAAAGTTAAATGATATATTTCATTATGATCAGATTGATTGCACACGGCCGCACGTTGTGCATCCCTTGTCTAATAAAATAGAAAATCCACATTCACATAGGTAAGTTGATGCGAAAAGTAACAGAAAATTTAATAGTTTTTTCTTCGAGTATAGGGTATGAATTACACGTATTTGATTAAAATTTTGTTATTGATTCTTCAGCTTATACATCTTTCCCTCTCGAATCATTAATTTATTTTTTAATGTATTAATTTCTAAATTTTCAATTTCCCCCTTCAAACAGTAAAATTCCCCCTTGTTTTCCCCCTTGAAATTCCCATATATATTTCAGACACATTTAAAATTATTGATTAATTTATATTAGTGGATATGCCAAGTGTGTATTTTTGGATTAATTAATTTATGGACAAAAGAAGCTGAAAATGGAATTAATGAATTAAAAAATGAACGAAAAGCTTTATTATATGCCTCTCGAAAATTCAATGGTTATATAAATAAAATGATTAATACCCTATCACATATGGCTGAAATAACAAAAAATGAAAATACACTGTCATCTATATACGAGCTACGTCGGCTAAATAATTTGATTGCTGTAATTTTATAAAATTAAATTATAATTTAATTTAATAATTATTAGACATATTTTTTTTGAACTTATGAATAAATAAATTAAAGTTTTCTACTATGCTATTTTTACTAACATTCACATGTTTTTTTTGTTTTTCTGTGAGAATGTATAAAAACGTATTTTGAAATATCACTTCTGTATTAAACATTTGACAAAATAAAAGTTTTTATAGGATTACAGATAAATTCCAATGGATACATTTGTACAAATTTATTTATCGAAAATTTTTCCCATGAGCCGAACTTACCGTGCACCAAAAGCCTTTTGTGGGGGTTGAAAATCGACGTTATATGAGGTTTTAAATTACGTCAAATAGAAATTGTCTAAAATTGACTAAAATATTTTTTAAACTCACATTCGTGTATTCTACAATGAACATTGAAATTCAGTTGTACATTGAAAAGAATTTATGTTATTGACAAAACTTATCCTAATGATTATGTAAAGGATGACCAGTTGATATTTAGAAAGGCTAGAATATATAAAAATTTTGACATTCATTTCAGGTATACGCTGTAAAATGTAGACCCTGCTATTTTCCGATGAATGTTCGACCTATGAATAAATCTCAATAAAAGTCTATTTTTAGTATAATGACTTATTACTTAGATTTCCTATTATTACCGCGATATGATGGACAGTTTACCAATTAAAAAAATAAAAGATATAAGTGATTTTGAATGGAAACGAAATATTAGAATTTACCATAATGACGGTATTTAAATCGACTTTATAGTATTATTTATTTTAATTAGCTCTAGGTACAATAGATATAGAATGCATTGACCGCAAATTCAACTATGGTTATGAATTTTATGGATTTGATACAGGAATGGCCTTTGGGTCACAATTTGAGTCCAGCACATTTGCTATTTACCAATCCATTTCTCATTGCCCAGCCCTAATAGTTTCTGGTTCACAAATGGCATATAAACAAGAAACTATCAAGGTTCAACATTTATTAGACATTTTAAAAATTTTAAATAATTTAAAATCACTATGCGTGTTATGTACTTCATATAGTTGGAAAATATAAAAATGCTAACAAATTTCAAATGTTATCATACGCATAGTGTTAAACGTTTTTAATTTTAAAAATTTTGATAATTTTAGACACTGGCATACATTTTTGGACAACCATTAGTAATTTGCGATTTAGTTATAAATCCGACTATAAAATTTGTCAAGGACATAATTCATGGTGCTACAATAGTAATTCTTTTTTATTTTTTTGATTTTTTGTTATAATGTATTTTAATCTATTTTAATTTTTTTATTTGATTATTTTATTTTTTTAATTAAATAGCGAGGTGATTGGCTATTATTTAAAAATATAGTCAAATACGATCAAGAATATAGCAAAATATTGTTCAACACATTAACTTGCGTTATACATAACATTACTAATTTCAATTTGGAATTACAAAAATCAAATTCCTGCATATCAGACTCTAAAAACTCTAGTACTGTACCAATGACGATTGTATCTGTAATGAATTTTGACAAAGAAAGCGATAATTTGACTATGGTATTTCTAAAGCTTACTTGCATAAAATATAATTTTAGAATTCTAATGTCGCGTTTTTTTTTATGACTCCATCATCTATAAAAAAGGACGTTGTTGGTCTGAAAAATGAAAGTTATAGAAGGATATCTTTATTAAAACATGAACCATTTATGTTAGTTAGATTAATTATATGTAAGGCCGGTTTCAGAAATTCTCTAATTATCGCTTCAAAACTGATTAACTTGTTTAATATTTGCCAACAACTGATGTAATACATTTGAATTTCTAAATTTATATTTTTTAGGCCCAAAAATATTTTTCCTAAAGATATGGTTCATTTTGTTGCATATTCAATTAAAGAATTATTAAATCAAATCATTTCTGTGAAATCTAAAAGTAAAAATCTTAAAAAGTATAAAACGACTGATCCTCGTTATTCAATTGTTAGCAACACGGAAGCAATGCTTGAGACTGGTTACTTCACTATAAAACAGGAATTGGTTATTGTAAAAACGTTTTTCAATTCCATTATAACGACAAAGCTATCTGAATTGGTTAAATTATTCATAATATACATTATAAAAAATATTAGAACAAGAAATTATATTTATCCATTGTGGATGAGATATTTAATGAAGTTTCAACGTTCAAACGATCCAATGTATCTGTAAAAAGTGTAGTTGATTTGAACAAAAGTGACGTCTCTATTTTTGAATCGTTTTTAAAGCAATATACCCGTAATCAAAACTTGCAAAGTACTGACGCTTGGTTAGAAAAATGCAATCAAATCAATGAATTGTCCAATATATATCATGGTATATCATAGTGTATTTCTGAACTTATGCTTTTTCTAGGTATTATTTTATTGGGTAGAGCTGGAACAGGAAAATCAACATGTTTAAAAGCGGTTACCAGTGCATTAACAAATCTTAATAAAAACGACACAAATAGAAACCATCATCGGTTAATTAGTGTATATTCTCGGTCATGGGATTCGGAAGATAAAATGTACGGGTATATTAATAAAAATGGAAAATATATCGATGGATTTGTTAATACCGTTATTCGTAAACTTAAAAAGGTTTATTTATATTTTATTAATACTTATTATTTCATTTTTACAGAATAAAATTATTTCATGGCTTTCTATTGATGGCGATATGACAAATCAAAGTCTAGATTTTTTAAATAATATTTTTGAAAAAAATTGTGTAATTCTATTTAAATTTTTAACAATCTGAATTAATAATTTTACTTTTTTTTATTGTAATTTAGAAAATTATGTTTAAAAATGGAGAATATTTAAATATTTCAAATTCAATAAGGATTGTGTATGAAACGGATAATTTGGATAATTTATCACCAAAATGCAACTTGGTAATAATCTATAATACAATATTTTTAATAATTATTAAATAGGGAATAATTTACTTTGATGGTTCTATAAATGGTTGGAGTTCTTTGGCATACTCATGGTTGAAGAAACAAACCAACTACATACGAAACGTAATACATTTTAATTCATCGTAATTGGAATTTTTAATTTTTAATCAAAATATAAAGGAAATGTTTTTATTTTCGGTCAATTTAGCAATGTAGCAAATTCTTCAAGTACAGTCAGTATTTTTTATAAATTACAATAATATTGTACTAATAATATTTAATGGATGAAACTTTTGAAACCATAGTTAAGTTGACAATTACAAATTTTCACTGTTTATAACTCTGTCACTTTTTTGGCAACTAAGATGTACTGTTTGGAAATTATCTTTATCATAATAACAAAATGTTATACAGTCAGACAATAGATATTAACATTTTAATCATACATTTTTGTAAACCAAAACAAAATTTTTTTTTAAAATATACACAACATAAAATTTGTTTTAAAATATACATTTTATAATCTATGGGGGTATGAGAGGTCAACAGAAAAAAAGCTCCATAATTTGATAATTTAAAAAGAAAAAAATCAACAAATCAAAAAGCAGATCTAATTGAAAATAGAGTTTAACGAAATTGTGTCAAAACTAGATCAAAAATGTATTTAATAGGACAGTAAACCGTACATTTTTAGAGGAAGACTATGTGATATAAATATATAAAATGACCACAGATTTTATAGATGCAGTGAAACTTTTTTAAAATATACGAAGAATGCAATACAATAATAATGGTTCACAATAAAATTTAATACATAATGTCACTATATTGACTGGATAATGAATTATCCAATTCATTTCTCATAGAAGATCTTTCCCGGTAACGATCAGCAGATTGTTTACGCTTCAACGTTTTTTCTCGTTCTCGATCTCTTCTGATAGACATGAGTAAGATTTCATACGTATGATCCATTTCATTTAAGGCGTTTCTTGATATTAATTCATTTGTTAATAGTACACATATATCGAAATCAATGTCAAAGTGAATTCTGTCGTATGTGTAAACACCAGATAATATCTAAAATAAAAAATAAACATAGCATAATCTAGTTACTCTATTTATACGCACCAGTGAATAAATTATAATTTTTACACTAAAAAACTAAACAATATAGTACATAAAATTGTTCAGGGCTCAGAAAAATGAAAGAATTTTGATCTAAATCTTTGTTTGATAAAAACGTCTAACAATCCAACAAAAAGATAAAAATTTTACTATTCGAAAATATATAAGATTCAGAACAAAGTTTACCTAAAATTGTGGCTATCGTTGAAAAATTTAAATTGTCACCCAATGGAAAAAAAGCTGAATTAAGTGAGTTTTAAAAATAAAAAAAATAATATCTTGAAGGATTTTTTAAGTCTTCCAAAGAATTGTTCTACTGGTACACGTTTAAGAGCCATTTTTCAATAAATATGCAGGTGGTGATCATTTATTAAATTATATAAATAATATATTAAATTAATATTAAATGCACGTATATTTAATTAAATTATATATATTGTTAAAAACGTTAAGTATATTCATTAAATTCGATTGTGATTTGTGACAATTGTGTTCCACAGCGTTTGATAGAGTTATAAAGAATTCACTGTACTTTTAAAATAAATCTTAGCTGCCAAAGAAGTGACAGAGTTATCAACAGTTATTCGAGTTTTATTAAGTTAATCTCAGTCACAACGAGATGACTTAGTTTTGAACATTTTCATCCAATGTATTGTATGTATTTTGTTAATAAAATTAGAAATTTATCGGCGGAACTGATAAATCCTTTACTTTTATAAACTTGAATGTCTGTGTGTGTGCGTTATGCTATATTTAAAAAACGGTGTCTACTAAAAATTAAAATTTACCAACACTAAAAGGAAGATTCAGTTTTAACAATCTTTAAAGGAAAATTCTAGTTTTACCAACCTTTAAGGGAAAAATCCAGTTTTACAGAATTGCGGAATATCCCATAACAACTCAATATCAAAAAAAAACAAAATGAAGTTCTCAAATAGAAAGATTAGTGATAAACAAGTTATAAACGCTTTAATGATTACTTAAACTGATGATGAAACAAAGAAAACTTTTTAAAACGAAATAAATAAAAATTTATTCATTATGCATTTTTATGTCTTTGAAATATTTTGTATTTGCTTTATTAGATGATTTTATTGGTCTTCCTCTTTTTCTAAGTATTTTCAATGGCAAATCAATAACATCCTTGGGTTTCTACTTAAATCTAACTATTTTTACTATAATTTTATAATAAAAAATTGGGAATTTTCCTTAGAGGTTTATAAAAGTGGATTTTTCCCTTAAAGGTTGGTAAAACTGGAATTTTAATAAAAATAATTGGATTTAAGTAAAAATGGTTAGATTTAAGTCAAAATATTTGAATTTTAGTAAAAATGGTATGTTTAAGAATATTCTCTTTAAAAAATTAACAGTAACTTGTAATTAACTACAACTGTTGTAGAATTTAAAACACACTAATTTTTAGTAAAGTTTTGCACCGGGGATGTTGGTATCTTTTTTTCGGTTTTTCGAATTTCAGTCCATCAGGGTCAAACACCCAATTTGACCTTTTGTTTAAAAATAAAATCGGCCGAAAAATGTAATAAAACATACATTCTTGGACGCCTTTTAAAATCATTAACGTTGTCGTACATCTCACCTCAGAAACGCCACCTTCATGGTCAAAACCACAAATTACCTTACATTAGCACAATGCACCCAAAAATTTTATAAAACATAAATTCTGGAATATTTTTTAAAACCATAACCATTATTATAAATGATAACTTTAAAAAAGTGGATGTTCACGATCAAAACCCCATATTACTTTATTTAAAAAAATTAAAATAGTCCTACATTTTTAGAATTTTTTAAAATATTGCAGTTGAAACAGCTATATCCAGTTAACACACACTAAAAATTTAAATCTGACAAAGTGACGCCTTCAGGGTCTTTAGCAAAAAAGCACTTTAGTATTCATTTTTTTGTATTTGAAATTTTTTTTTTAATTAAAGAATTCGTCCATTATATTGTATGTAATATTCGAATACATACAATTTCATATCGTACCATATGGTCACGTGGGACACTTTGAGAAAAATTTGTTGGAAAATAAATAAAATTTTTATTTAGATATTATCCGTTGAATTTTACAATATAATTCCTCAAGTGAACAAATTTCTTTTTGAAGATTGCCAGTTAATTTATTTATAAACCATGTATTAATATCAAATAGATTAAGAATACATTTATGCGAAATTGGACTAATGGATTCACTTCTCCAATTGCTTCAATCCATTTTAAAAGAAAATAAAGAATTTGGTGGTGATTTACATGTGAAAAGATTATTTTTGTTTTGTCTTTTGTGGACTTATTCGGCTGTGTTAGAAACTACTGATCAAGTCAAGTTCAACGTTTTACTATCCAAAGTTTCTAGTGTGTAATTTTATTCAAAATTTTTTTTAAATAATAATAAATATGGTATTTTAAAAGTATTTTTCATCATTATTAATTTGATTTTAGTTTATTTTAAACTAATGAATATAATATAATAAATGGTTAAATATACAGTGTACAATTTTGGGGAGACCCTGTCGGGCATCTATAACTTAACTACAACATTCTCTCTACAACTAGCCAACTCTATAACTCGCCAATTATCTCGATCGCCATTGATTTAAAATATAAAACTAAAAGTTTTAAAACCATTTTTCAAAATTAGTTACGATTTTATATAAGTTTCAAATAAATTAATTAATGCAAAAAAAAACAAAGGCTTAATAAGGCAGATTGATAATAAATTTATTTAAAAAAGAGGAATATGATATTATGCTAACAAAAAATTGTCCTTATATTGAATTCTATTTACTGATTTAATATAGAGTAAATTAATTTCTTTATTCAAATATAATTTTTAGAAAATATTTATGAATTAAAAAAATAATTATTAATTAAAAAATTAATTAATTAATTTCAGTTTTAAAAATGGATTTTTAATAAAATAGAATTTAATTAATTTGTATTACAATTTAAATTTTATTGTAAATTAGCTTTGAATTTAAAGGTTTTATCTACTTTTTCTATATTTATAAATTTTTTTCTAAATCCCCAGAATGATGAGTATTAGAGAGAATACGGTATTACTATAATATATTTATACAAAATAACTTTTTTAGATTTCCAGACTATGATCACGACATATCTATATATGACTATTATGTAGACGAAACAGGAGAGTGGGATCCCTGGATATCAAAATTAGAAGAATGTAAAAATGGAGTCACGTTTTCTTCAAGAAACACCAATTCTCATTTCATTGAAACTAGCCAGACGGTAATTTGAAAATTATTTGGTTCAATCGTAAATTGAGGTGTTCCAATTTTGAATAAAAATAATACTCGGGTGACATGAGACGAAAATTTTTTGGAACATCGTAATGGCCCGCTTCATTAAATCTGTATATTTTTTCTACCTTTTAATGATATACAGTGGTTTCTGTTTAATATGAATACTGTATAATATGAATTCACGCTTATATGAATTTCATCAAAATAAAAGTTAGATTTGTATAGTATTTATTATGAGAAAAAATTTTTAATATGAATTTCATTCAATGTGAACTGTGAATATGAATTTGTGTAAATAAACATAAATTTGTATTAATTTTTTATCACGTGACTTATAAATTTCAGAAAAGTAACCATTTAATATGAATTTGAATTTGAATTTGAAGAGAAAAAGATTTTTCGATAAATGATAAAATAAAATTGATTAAACTGTTTGACGAATATTCAAATCGATCTCAAAAATATTTAGCCACCAAACACTCAATTTCAGTAGGTTTGATAAATAAGTTGTTAAAAAATCGTGAAGAAATTCTTAATTGTAATAATTTAAATTTGAATTAGAAGAGACAACCGCCTAAGGAAATGTATGAAAATTGAATCAGTAGTTTCAACGTCAACAACATTAAATATAAGTATAAGTGGCAATAAATTGAAAGAAAAGGCGCTGGAAATTGCCAGTCTTTTGAATTTGAACGATTTTAAAGCCTCTACTGGTTGTTTAAATTTTTTTAAAAAAAAATAGTAGGAGAATCAAAATTAATAAGCGAGTCTAAAATAAAAGAATGGAAAGAATTATTTTCTGAAGCTGTAGAAAAATATAGAATTAATAACATATTTAACTGTGATGAAACCAGATATTATAAAAGAAAGATCTTTTAAAAGAAAAAATTGAAAATAGCAACAGAATTAGAAACTATTTTTTTTATTGCAAAAATAAATACTTATACATTTGTGTTATTATTCACTTGATTCTTAATTCATATTTATATTGTACAACCAACTCTGTTATGAATATTCTAGATATCCGGTCCCTTGACATTCATATTGTACAGAAACCACTGTATCTAGTTATATGAAAATACTGTGCATAGTATGCATTTGATACTCTGGTTAAGATTCAAATCCATTTAGTATAACGTTTATCCACTGCCGGTCTGCGTAATTTTTGACTGCTTCCAAGAATATGATTAAAGTTAAATCTAGTTAAAATATTTCCGAAAATCAAGAGCGCGTTGTCCACCCTGTTAATAATTTGAATAATTTAGTTGTGTATTAAAACACTAGCTGAATATGCTAATAATGTTGGTTCAAATGTTTTTATTATTGGAAGTAATGCTCAAGGAAAATCATATTTACTCAATGAAATTATTAATAATTTTGGTATATTAATTTATGAAATTTATTGTAAATTTCCAAATATATAAATTTAATTTCATTAATAATAATAATAACTTATAAATTCTGATTCTGATTAGATGAAATGTATTACGCTACAAAACATGTAAATTTTTCAAAATTCATAACCCCACGTCAAGTTCAGCAAAATATTCTGAATGGACTTGTTCACAGAAAAGGATTTATTTATGGAGCTAAAGAAGGAAAACGTTTAACAATGTTCATAGACGATTTTCATTTGCCAATGAATAATTCAAATTCACCTTTCGAAGTAAAATTAAATTTCACTGTTTCAATTATTTTAGTCAGAGCCGAACCCATCAATCTGGAGGTCACCAAAAATGAAAAATGGGACCCTAAAATTTTTTTTTAAAACGATACATAGTGTCTGATAACCACTAAACGCTTCTCTAAGGATTTTGAGGCAACGTTTTGACTTGAAATTTTAAAGTTACCACACAAAATACTTATATATTCAGGAATATAATTATTTTAATGTTGAATTTGAAAAAATAAGGCCACCTTACAAAAATTTAGTCGAGGCCTAGGGTATGGTAGGTTTGACTCTGATTTCAGTAAACTGAATATAATTTTTATTTTTAGCTGATTCGTCAAGTAGTTTGTGATAATTTTTTGTATCAGTATGATGAAAGGTTTGAAATGATTAAATTACAGGATATCAACTTTTTCTGTTGTGCCACTTTTAGTCAATATAATAAAGATTCCATTAAAAAACGATTATCCAGTAGATTGCTAGTATATTAATAAACAATATATATTTTAATATCATTTTAGCGCAAATTTATTGTTTTATATATGAAAGAGTTATCTGACGACGATATATTAAATATAATATTTGGAAAAAGTCTAGTAAATAATATTTTATTATATAATTTTAAAAATTAGTTAAATCGGTTAATTAAGTTTAATTTATTTTTTTAAATAAATTAATTTTAGATTTATTTTTCAAACGAAAAATCTGTAAATTTTGTAGTACCCAATATTTTAAATACAATTATAAATGCAACATTTGAAATTTACAAGTCTGTCAATGATACGCTTAAACCCATGTATATAACTGGTCGATATCAATATATGAGCATTTCATTGCATCAAATTTCTCATGTTATATATGTACGCTTATTTTAAAATTTTATTAACATTTTTTAGGCTTTGTCTCTTATCAATAATGAAATGTGGGAAAACGAAGAATTTATCATTTCTTTATGGAAACATGAATTGGATAGAGTCTATAGAGATGTAATTTTTCAAAAATCATTAATAATATTAATGTATTTTATCTGCATTCAATGCATAAGGCCTAATGTACAAATGCACTAACTTATATAAAAATTTTTGTTAGTCTGGCTGTCATCGTTTATTTTTTTAATTTTAAAAATTCCACATTTCTATTAGAATTTTTTCCGGTCAAAAACAAAAATTATTCTTGTTTTTGGAAATCAAACAAATCCTATTGTTTAAAAAAATTTAAATTTCAAAAGGTAATATCTTTAGAGCCAAAACCACAGATTACCATTTGTTCAAAAAATGAAAATGAAAGTCAGACTCGTCAATAATGAACACTCTCAATAATGCATATTTTCTATAGTTAATGATTTTTTGTAAGATTGTAAATACGCCTTTGTAAAGATTATGGAAGTTCGTTATTTTATTCAAATTGTTCAAATTCATAATATAATGAATTTAGAAAAAATTGTTTTTAATTTTGATTTTATTAATTTTTTGACTAAATTTTTGGGTGTAACTTTAAGAGAAAATTTTTTCATTTAATTTTTAAAGATTTTAAACATAATTTTGGGTCCAAAATTTTGTAGAATTTTTAAGGGAATTTTAGGGAATTTAAGGGAATAATTTTAACATTTTAAGGGTCTTTAAAATCTTTAAAAAATTGGATGAAAACAATTTAAAAAATTATGGGTATAACGATTTTTATAATTACTATTGTACCAATTTATTTAATAAGATAAAATTAACTTTATTATTTAAAAATTTCTTAAAATATTAATTTATATCACAGAAATGTTTAATAGTGAATCTGTCAAAAATCTGACATTTAGGGTTCATTATTAACAAGTCTCACTGTAGTCTCAGAATTTTAAAAAAATTATGCATTCAAAAAATTTTTTTACCATATTTTCAAGGGATTTTAGGTAGTTTTTTTACCCTATTTTAAAAACGGTTTTAAGGGAATCAATTTACTTTTTACCTTTTTTACTTATTTCATTAAAACAAAAATTTTGATATAATTAATCGTCTTATAGTTTAAAAATAAAAAATTATCTTCACGTTTGAAGTTATTAATTTAACACACTGGTAATAGTGAATAGTAGCATTTTTATTTTAAGATTTTATTTTTTTGGTAAAATTAAAAAAGCCGCCCTGGGCAGAGCTTGGTGCTCTTTGTACGAAGTACAAAACATCCAAGCTAGTTATGTATGTTATATTATATACTTGTATACTTATTGTATATATATATATGTATACTTGATTATACTGATAAAATGCTTAGTAACGAAAATCCATTTATAAAAATTAGGAAAATGGGCACGATTTTGGCAATTACGGAAAATATATCTATAATTTAAAATTTAGTCAATTTGCCAATGGGTGGATTATAAATGGTTTGATGAAAAACTGAATCATATTATTTACTCTAATTTTCCTAATCTTGAATTGATGACAGATAAATATTTCTCAATTTTATCTACAGAAAATATAAAAAATGAATTAATACTGGATGGAGAAAAGAAACTTAAAGTAATTGCATCATTTTGTTATTTATTGATTAATATTATACAATTAGCCTCAAATGAAAATGGTAGATGAACCTGATGAAATGATGAGTACAATAATGTAACATTATTTCAATTTTTATTAAATTGAATTTTATTAGAGAATTTGTGAAACAATACAATCAATTACCTCGAAATGTTGAAATAAATGTCGAGTTTAATAATGTTTTTCTTGAAGACATTTTAAAAATTACTAGAACACTGAGTTATGAAAGAAGGTACATTCATAAAACTACATGTATAAAACTTTTAGTGGAAATTTGTTGCTCATGTGTAATGCTGGTTCAAATATTGCCGAAATTGTCAGAATTTCTTTTGCAATATTAGGAATACGGGATAAATGCCTAACTTCGACGAATTTTACAGGTATGCAAGACATATTTCGAAGAGCAATTAGAATTTGTGGTATTGAAGGAGTTCCGTTGGGAATTTATTTATCTGTAATTATAAAATACAATTTAATTTTAATATATTTTTGCAGGCTGATTCAATTACAGATTGGCGTGTTTGGGACATGATTACTTGTATTATTCGTAATGGTTATCATTATCAACTCTTCAGTAAAGAAGAACTAAAAAGTTTGTTTGATGTAATTATACAATTTCAATCATTCAATTTAGAAATGATAACATTTTTTTTGATTGTATTTTTAGGAATTATCGCATTCTATTAATTTAAATCATAATGACTTTAATGGAGAGACACTAAAAAGTGTTTTTATCACTAGAGTTTTAAAAAATTTGCATTTGGTCTTTAGTGTCAATATTTCTGGCGATGGATTAAAAAATTTATGCAGGTACATTTTGTATTTTCAATTATATACCATTTATCAAAATTCATTAATTTCAGCAATTACGTTGCATTGGTCGAAAATTGTCAATGTATTTGGATAGATGATTGGAATATTAATAAAAATAGATTTATTTATGAAATTAATCTAAATGAACTTGTCGATGATTCTAATTTGATATCAAAAGAAACTGCGTAATAATTAATATTAATTGATTTTTATAACACTGATCTAAGACTTAAAAAACGATCTAATCTAAAATAATCTTAACAATTAAAAATATCTTTCAATTTATATACATTTTTTATTTTTAAATTTTGTAACATAGTGATTGTGCCGGGGAAAAAATCGAGACAAAATTCCCGGGATTTTCCGAAAAAAAATAAGACATACCTGTATTTGATTTATGTTTGTTACTACTATGAAAATATGATTATATTATAATATTTAAAATTTACCATTTCAAAAATCCCACCACTAATAAAATTTAATCAAAAATACCATTTCAAGCTCTCATGGAAAAATTGACTTACACCGATATTTTTTTCTAAAATCCACTTCATGAAACCACAAATAAAAAAATCTAATTTTTCAGCCCTTAATGGAAAAATATTCTTTTTCCAATATTCTTTTTAAAAACCTCTTATTCCAACCACAAATTACTAACGATTTTTCTTTTACTTTTTCAACAATCTAAAATAAATAAATTTTTTTCTAATTAAATTTGTAAATTTCAATCTAGTAATCAAATAAAATTTCTTTTTGTTGCTAAAATTAATTAAGGTCTCTAATATTTTTAATGCTTTTATATTATATATGAATAAAAATTTTTTATTTTTCCCGGAAAATTTAATTTTTATTTTCCTGATTTTCGACTTTTGTCATTTCCCGGGAAATCACAATCAATATTGTAACATAAATTAATTTTTTCTCAATACACATGTATTTGAACAAAAATGATTTACCATACTAATAATAAAATTTAATTCATTTCTTTAGGGTTTGGCGAAAATGCATATTTTCTTAAAAATTTGATAAAAGTATGATTTATTTTTTGACTTTAAACAATCAAAAAAAGATAAACTGTGGTAGAGTTTTAAGGGATTTTTTCAATCAATTTTTAAATATTTTTAAAGATTTTGAAGATAATTTTAGATTAAGATTCGGTAGGGTGTTAAGGCCAGTTTTTTTGATCCAATTTTATAGATTTATCGATTTTATTGATATGGGGAAAAATTGGGTGAAACAAAATGTATAATATAATTTTAATTAACAATTTGTGAATTTAAAAAAAATTTAGATCACTTGTTATTGATGTTTTTGTAAATATTTCTTCATGTATTTATAAAAAATCTTTATACAAATCTTTCATGACTGACACTAATAATGATAAAGACTTGGAAAAGAGTAAAAATGATAGAAACGATTCTGGTCCCTTTTCAAAGAAAATTTTAAATGAAGAAATTTTGTAATATTTAAAAAATTTAAACTAAAAAAAATTTAAATTTAGAAACAAATTTTACAAAAATGAGAATGCCAAAATTTATAAACCGTTATCAGTTTGTTCAGTTCACAATAAAAGATTTATGATTATATTTAAACATTTATACGAAAAAATGTGCTTACAAAGAGAATCAAAGTATAACAATTTTAAAAAAGCAATATGTACTCTTAATGATATGTCTGAACTATCTAAAAAAGTGGAAATTGAATTGGAGCAAGTTAATAACAAATACGAAACATCTTTGAACAACAATGAGGATTGTTTTAGATTATTGGTCGATAAATGCTCAGAAATTGAAAATATGAAAGCACTAAATGATGACAATGATACTTTATATGATTTTCTGAAAATGGAAGATCTTGGAAGTGATGCAGAATCGGATTCTCTTTTAGCGGAAAACGGTACATTTTATTTTAATTTCATTTTACCGGATCAATTAAATTAGATGAAATGGATGAATATGATGATGAATTTAATCGTGTTCACAAGAGTATGGAAGATAAGAGAATTAAAAAATTATCAGAGGAATATGAAAAATTGACGATCGATTTAAGTAATAAACAACTAGAAAATTTTAAAGAAAAGGTTATATTATTTTGACAATTATTATTATTAATGTTATAGGTATTACACAATTTAAACAAAATAAACAGGCAATGTGTGGAAAATTTAAGAAATTTGCAATTTCCACCTTCTGTCGTTCATTCAATTATGGAACTAGCTTTAATTGTTGTTGAAAAAATTACATCTCCTACTCAGCCATCCAAATATAGTGATGGTTCACCTTCAGTGACATCAAGAATTAGTAAATTATTCATATTAACTAATTAGTCTAATTAGAATATTATTTAAATTTTAATTGTTAGCTTCAAAATCAACTTACCTACCAGATTCAATTGGAAAAGATACAGCTCATTTATTTACGGAGTGGTCAAATATACAAAATATAGTATGTGACTCGACACGCTTTGTTGACATGTTGTATAATATATCTTGGGTGGACGGTTTATCAACTGATATCATAAAATGTAAGTTTTATTAATGGAATTTTTGCAACGTTCAAATTAGTAAAATAACTATAAATCCATAAAAAGGTGTAGTTTTTCTATTAAATATAATAAAATGGTCTCGCTCTTATAAAAAAATATATCAATCATTTAATCATTTAACAAGACCTAGATTCTAGGTCCAAGACTGTATTTATTTTTTTAATATTTATTGAAATGATATAGGTGTTAAAATGTACATTTCTCCCGATTGTTTCTCAAATAATGAAGGACATCACACTCCTACAATTGAAAATAAACATTTTTTAAGTGTAGAAAAAGCAAAACATGCCAGTGAAGACGCATTAATAATTCTCGAATATATTATTAGTTTGGTAGATTATTCTCATGAAAAGCTTGAAATAGATATGATCAAAAATCGTATAAATGAACTTAGTTGGGAAATTGAAGAAGGGAATGAAACAATGATAAATGAACAGGTTTTTGATCAATTGAATTTTCATAATATCAAAAAATATAGAATGAAAAAGATAGCATTTTTGAAATTGATGATAGTAATTCTTTTGATCAAGATGCGTACCAAATTCTTTCTACTGATATGGAAAATTTCCAAAATAAATTTGATTCTTGTGTAGAGGATAATGATGGAATGAGAAGTAAAATAAAAGATTTACGCACTCGTTTAAATACCTTGAATGATTTGCTTCAAAGGTTAACTTGATAATATTTTATATTTTTAATTTTTTTAAAGTTGAAACATTAAAGGGTCATTTTTAACATATATGTGTCGGTATTTCAGAAAACTGTTCCTATTTATATTTAATTATTTTTAAAGTATTTTGTGAATACCCAGTATCTTTAAATAAACTGGTATCAAAACTTGTTAAAATATCTCAATAGCTTTAAAATGGTAATAGTTATTTCCAGTTAAAATAGAAAAACTTTTCAATTTCACAAAATGACACCATCCTGGTCAAAAAAGCAGTTTAGTATTAATTTTTTTTATTTCTTAACTATTGTAGAGTTTATTATATTGTCCTAGTTATATTATATAAATATATAATGGCATAATGAATGTGTTGTACCAAGAGAGTGACTAAAAATACATTTAACTACAGTAGTAATGGATGATTTTTGTATATTTTTGTAATTGAAGAATCCTAAATTTATTATTATCATTTAGATTTTCCAATTTAAAAGCAGAATGGTCTGCATATATTGAAGTGTATGATAGCAACGAAATCTTGATCTATAACTGCATCTTAGCAGCAGCTTACATTACTTTCGCTGTTAGCTGTCGAGACAATTTGTAATTTCAATATTAAAAAATTAAACTAATGTATAGTGTGGTAGAATTTACTTAATCAATTAATCTTTCAGACCCTTAAAAATGCTAATGTAGTTGTTTAGTTTTTCTTTAATATAAGTTTAGTTGGCGCGAGATATTTTGGGATATTTTCTCAGATATAGGAATTATAAAATAATTCTTAAAAATTTCGCTGTCTTTGTAGTAGTTGATGAAAAAGTCGAATGTTTGTATTCTCACTACGAAAATGTTTAAACATTATCAAAGCGTTGCAGTCTCTAAATCAGTGGTTCCCGATTCAAATAGTGTACGGACCCTCATTTCGAAATAATTATGTTTTTGTCTCAAAGGAAACATAAAATATAAAACTATTATGAAAAAATTAACGGTTTTTTCTTATAAGTTGTTAAATCGTGTTTTTTGAAAAAAATATTGGAAAAAGGAGATTTTTCCTTAAGAGTTGGTAAAATTTAATTTTTTATTTTGGGTTTGGATTTAGAAGTTTTTACTTATAAAATTTGATAAAATCGGATTATCACAATAAAAATATTGAAAAAATAGGATATTTCCCTTAAGCTTTGGTAAAATCGTGTTTTTGAAACAAATATTAGAAAAAGAGGATATTTCTATTAACCGTATGTAAAATTTAATTTTTTATTTTGGGTTTGAGATTAAGAAGTTGTTACTGATAAAATTTTGTAAATCGGATTTTCACAAAAAATAATATTGAAAAAAGAGGATATTTCCCTTAAGCGTTGGTAAAATTTAATTTTTTATTTTGGGTTTTGGATTATTAAGTTGTTACTCATAAGATTTGGTAAAATCGGATTGTCACAAAAAATAATATTGAAAAAAGAGGATATTTCCCTTAAACATTGGTAAAATTGGATTTTTAATTTAAGTAGACGTTTCTCAAACGTTTTGGTAAAATCGTATATTTTTATGAGGGTTTGAAATTGTATTTTTTATTAAATTTATTTTTTCTTGGATAAAAAATTAGATTTTTGAAAAAATAATGTAGCGGTCGTCTAGGTTTGGGATAAAATTCCAACATCTGTTACCTCTTTATTAAATATTAAAAATTATCCTATAAAAAAGTTGATTCATAACTTGGTTGGAGTTTTAAACTATTCTAATTACTTTTGTGGAAAGTATTGTAAATGGGTTCACACTGGGTCACCAAAAATTGACCAAAAGATGACAGAAATTGATATAATTATCAATTTAGCTATGATAATTGAGACTGTTGGTCCTAGTTCACACATTGTATAAAGTTAATGTATTACTTATGAAATGGTGTATTAATTTATTAAAGTTGATGATTTTTTTTAATTAAAAATAGACTGATCTGAACTGAGTTTTTCACCAAATTATACAGTGAATATGAATGAAATGTTAAAAAATAAATCTAGTTTTTCAATCTAAATAAAAAATTTAGAAAAAAGAATTTAATCGACGAATTTACAGAAATTTTGAATGATTCAAAAATACCTCATACAAATAAACTTTTATTTAAAGATATTAGTTTGTGTTACTTTTTAACTTCGGTAATTTAATTTTGTAAAAAAATATAATGATAATTTAGATATCTAATTGTAAATATTTTTCTAATCATAAAATACCCCCAGTCTATGTTGAAACTTTTGAACTGGTCAAATTGTCGATTGAACTAACAGATTGGCCTATAATATTTGACTCAGATTTGAAAATTATAGATTGGGTGGCAGAATCACTAAAGGAATCACATGAAACAATTTACATTGACTACTATGTATTTTTTATATATCCAAATACTTTAATTTATAATTATTATATTAAACCATTGTATAGGATTTTGATGAAAATTTGGAAAAGTGCTTATGCGATGGACTTATTCTGATAGTTAATAATGTAAAACTGAATAATTTACTCCAAAATGATTTGTTGCAATGTATTTTGAATAATGAATATAAATTTAAAATAAATAAGCAGAAATTTAAATTAACGGTAAATTTATGACAAATTATAAAAATAGTTAATATAAATCAAATTTTTAGACGAGCAATGGTGAAATTGTTTGTTCTCCACAATTTAGATTGATTTTACATTCCTGTGAATCTAAAATGGACATGCCGTCTTCCTTTGTCCATCAGTTGAATATAATTTGCATAAATTTGACTTCAGGTGATTTACGCATTTTATTTTTTGGAAAATATATAAAAAACGAAAAATTACATCTATTTGAAGAGCAAGGATTGCTACATCAAGTAAAAAATATTATTATTTTTAATTGTAAATTTATCAATTAGAAATCTAAAACAATGTGGGAATCTTTAAAATCATTAGAAATCAAAATGCTTGAAGAGTTGATGAATCAAGATTTAATTTTATACGATAAACGTGTGTCAAAAATGCTTATATCTACAAAAAACCAATACGATGAAATCAACTCATCGTAATTTCAAGTTTGATGAGTATAAATTTGTTTTAGTTTGGAAGAAAATAAAAATAGCATAAAATTATTGGAAAAATCTAAAGAATCCCATTCAATGTTAATTGATCGAATTATCGTGTGCTATAGGGTTTGCAAAAGCATGGAAAATATTGATGAAATGTACAAGATAAATTTAAATCAATTTTTTAAAATTTTGGACATTTCTACCAAATACGCGGAACGATCTTCTCAAAAGGCTGTTTTAGAAAAAATTACATACACAACTTTTTTCAATATGAATCTTTTACTCAAATCCAAAGACAAATTTATTTTTGTTACTTTATTGGCAGTAGAGGTTTTTACTAAAAACTTTTTAGAGTCTGAAATTTTACTAAATTTTTTTATTCCATAGATTTTTGCAACTATTTATAAAATACAAACTGGACTTCGAGAATATTTAGTATCTCCTACATTATCGGCAACTGTAATGACTGAACTGAATTCTACAGAGTCAAAATATTCTTTGCTTAGAAAAGGCTTTGAATGGATGACTGATGAACAGTTTTATAACTTACAGACTCTAGCAATTCACTTTGATTGGTTCAAAGATACGTTTGATCGTATTTTGCGTGACGGTAAAGAAACGCAATGGAAATATATGTGTGAAAGTGAACACCCTGAAAATATACCCTTGCCTGATAGATTAGATAGACACATGGACGCTTTTCAGCGACTTATTTTAATCAGAGCTATTAGACCTGATAGAATTTTACAAGCTACTGAAAACTTTATATCAAATTTTTTGGGAAAGAGGTTTCAATTATTTCAGTCTATGCATAATATAACATATTTAAAATTTTAAATATGCAGTATTCTCTACTATTCGCCATAACGTGGTGTGCATATCATCTATGTCAGTTTTTCTTAAACTGGGATCTGTATAACTTTTCAGGGATCGCGAAATATTTTGTACTATTCATGACTAAAACATATATTTTAAAATTATAAAAAAACTTTAATCTTTTTTATTTATTTTTTATCCTTACTTATATAATATGCTACGCCATATTTGTTTGTGTGTGTGTTCCACTTTATGTAAATAACCACCAGTCTTAGAATTTTATAAAGTCCATATTTCAATTACAGTTTTTTCCGGGGTAATAATAAGATAAATTTCAACCTCCCAAACTAACATCTTACGGGTCAAAAACCCTAATTGTGTTTTTTTTTGAAAATCAAATAAGTTAGAGAATTTAAAAAAATTATATCTTCAGGGCCAAAACCACAAATTACTTTTATTTTTTTAATAATTACCCTTCTTTTTTTATGAAAACAGCCCTAGAATTTCAAAAAATTTACAGGTAGTACAGTTGTATCCTGTTAACACACACAAAAAATTTCAATCTGAATAAGTGACGCCTTCATGATGAAAAAAGCATTTTAGTTTTCATATACTTTTTTTCCGATATATTTTATTAAAACAAAAAATGTGAAATAATTAACGGTCCG
>LWCA01000495.1:0-25546 GCA_001642005.1 Intoshia linei | reverse complement strand
ATAAATACTATTGAAACTAATTTTAACATTTATTAAACAAAACTACATTTTATTCAAGATAAGAAATCTTTAATTTTACAGGGTATGCTTATCAATATTTTGCCGAGCCGTAAGGATCGCTTCTGGTTTGCAAGCTAGGGATACTGGTAGAGTACCATTGTTGCGAAGCCTTGATTTGCCGATATGCGGTAGCTTATACTCATTTCCTCTTTTCGCAAGCATCGTCTCCTCCATACATTGCTGAAGCGTTAAAAATGCATTGTCCAGCTTATTTGTGTGTAGCTCATTAAAAGCATTACTCACGAAGCTAATCAGTTAGTCAATGGTCTTCGGATAATACTGATGTTGAACGGATTGGATGGCGTTGAAGAACCCGAGATCCAATACGTTCATGTCATGGATATTGGGTTGTTGGTTTTTAAACACAATGGAAAACCCATTTTTTGATCCCTCTTCCATCGTTTCTGGATCATCTTCGTTGAAAGGCGGTTTTGCATTGTCTTGTTGGACGTAAATGACGCCATTTGTTTTGGGAAAGTTTGATTTGATTGCAGGAAACGTATTTTGCACCACCATTCTTTTAAATTCAAATGCATTTACCGATTTAACATTTTTTGTGACGTAAGTACCCTTTGTTCAGTTCGTGCTGTTTCTTTTGGCTGCCTCTTTATACACAAATGGCCAAATGCCAATCTTTCCATTAAAATAATTTATCAAAGAAAATGAATAAAACTTAAAGTTCACTAAAAACAGTGATAATCGGAAAGGTTTATCCCAAATGTAAACATTATTTCGGAACAGGGGAGTATAAGCCAAAATTAATTTTAGTTAAATTACAGTGAGCAGAATTGATGTAGGTTGCAACATTTTAAGCCAAAATTAATTCTAATTAAATTACAGTCGGCAGAATTAATGTAAGCATGCGATGTTATAAGCTAAAAATAATTTTGTTCAAATTACAGTGAGTAGAATTAATGTATGCAATATATATGCAATGTATATAGGGTGTGTACTTTTTTAAAGATCAAAAAGTATATTTGCATATAGGTGTATTTTTATATGCTGATAACGAATATGCAAAAAAATTCATTTAATTGAAATTTTAAAATGCATTTTTTTATTATTATTGAAACGTGAACATTTGTTTATTATTTAAATTATTAATTAATTTGATTTTTCTAATACTTCACGTCACAACCAAAAAATATATTATCTAGAAAAAAATTCAGATTGGCACGTCCATACGGAATACTTATTAGTGAACCTTTAAGCAGCGCATCAAGATTACCTACAATAAAGAAAATCTTGGGAAGATATCATTTTTTACAATTGGCAAATCCAAGAAAATCAAAAGCATACTCTTGTGATAAAACTGCAATAGAATTATATGATATCTGGAATAAATTTACACTCGGTCCACTTCCATTAGGTTAAATAAAATTAAAAATTAGAAGTTATTGTTTACGAAGGATGCCGATTCCATGTATTGGACCTTGTGATATAACATACCTTTAACGAAATTTTTAAACTTAAACTCAAAGTAGAAATATTAAATTACCTTTTGTTAATTATATCCAAAACAATTTTAAAGAACTCATAGATAATTATAAAAAAATTATACCTATCGAAGATAAATTAAGCATAGAGGGTAAATAGAAGGATGATTATTTGGAGTTATATTAATCTGAAGATTAATTTTATTAACAATAATATATAAATAAATAATTTATATTAATAATTGTAAAATGATTTAAAAAAAATGAACTTCAAAGTACAAATTTTTTTTCGTCATTTTGTTCTAAATAACATTATGTATCTGCACTCAAATATACTTTTTAAAATTCAAAAAAAAAGTCAAAAGTGCACACCCAAGTATGCAATATTATAAGCCAAAAATAATTTTAGTTAAATTACAGTAAGGCAGTCGATTTTGTATCAGTCAAATAAATACATTAAAAGTCTAAATAGATGTTTCACAGTCAGATCTAATTAATCAGAGTCAATAAAGATGAATTTATATTCAAATTTGGTGCCATTATGTAAAGTGGCCAGAAAAAATACGTACTATCAATTTTAGTTTATTTGGTGTTAAATGTAAAGCCAAAACTACTTATCCATGAACAAAAATTTTCGCCATAAAATTTATTCCAAATAAACTAAAAGTGATAGTACATATTTTTCTGGCCACTTTACATTATGTCATTGTAATTTCGTCTGGATCAAATCTGTTGTTATACATACAGATAAGTTACAATAAAGTCAAATCAGTCTAATCTAATTATTCGCAGTCAAATGTATTTTTCACAGTCAAATATAATCTAAATTTAATTTAAACTTTAAAATTACTTATTTATCACTCATTTCTTATTTTTTGTTACTTATAGTGTTATTTTAACGAGGTAAATTTTTATGTTTACGGTGTTACCTGTAGTAAGGGAATACTGTAATTGACTTTAAATGCATTTGACTGCTTCAAAATCGACTGCATTATTACTGTTATAATGAAATAATTGTTAGATTCTAACTGGTTTATAAAAAATTATTATTAATAACCTATTCACTTTGATGATGAATTAATTACATATGAGTGTAACATACTCAAATGTGACTGTGGCCACCTCTATTAAGCTCATATTAACAAAAATTAATTAAATTAAGTTAACATTAATTAGTTAAAAACGATCTGAATACGATTAAATACACGAAATATAAAAAAATTTTCAACATCCGAAACGATCAGAAGTTCGTGTTCGGATCGTGCTGCAGAACTGTAATGCATAGTGTAATATAGCTCTACCCGCTCTCCAAGGCTGATGACTTGACATTTTAAATTCAACTCATCACAATATAGTAGATATTCAAGAATATACTTTTTTAAATAATCTATTGTGAAAAATAAGGCTACCATTTTACAAAATTTCGTCGAGGCTCCCGAAAGGGTTTCGGGATACGGTAGATTCGTCACTGGTATGCATATAATATTTATAATTTTAAAGTCTCATATGAATTTAAATATATAAATTTTTACTTTTTATTTAACTACATTATAGAATAATCACAATATATCTTTTGCTTTGGACACTCCACATGGTTTAATGGTACCAAACATAAAAAATGTTGAAAAAAAATCAATAATTGAAATTTCAAAAGAAATGAAGAGAATAATAAAGTATGGCATGCAAAACCAATTATTACCGCATGATGTTTTGCATGGAACTTTTACCTTGTCGAACATTGGAAGTGTAATTGTATACTTTGCTTTTAAAATTAAAAAAATTTATAGATTGGCGGAACTTATGCCATGCCAATAATTATGCCACCTCAATTATGCATTGGAGCTATTGGAAAAATTTCAGTAAAATTCCATTAAATTTTACTTTATAAATTTAGGAAAAATTGAAATTAAATGATATCAAGGACAAATCTATTAGTCAAGTTTACTCTGCTTCCTATTTAAATATTAGTTGGTCCGCTGATCATAGGGTTATTGATGGAGCTACAATGACAAAATTTTCTAATTTATGGAAGAAATATATTGAACATCCTTTACTAATGCTTAAAATTGCCAAATAGTTATAATTTGTTTAATTGATTGTAATTGAATAAATTATTAAAAATTTTTAATTTGAAAATTCGCACTGCTTACAATCCAGCATTAAGAATGTTATGTGGAAATAATAAATACGTTATGTATAAAAACATTATTAAATGTAAAAGTTTTTGTGTTTCGCTTGTTTGTGATAGTAATAATCAAATTCCAGAGTCTAGACATTTAAGTATGATTGAAGATATGTAAATTATTGTATACCGGTATCTTGATTTTTATTTGCAATCTTCATAAATTATAATAATGGTAAAATTGTATATAGTTAACATGTGTGAAACTTTAATATTACATGTTTATGTTTTTTTTTGTTGTTAATAAAATATCCTGGATACTTTGAAATAAACCAATTTTTACAAAAGTGATATAGTATCTACCTCTATAGGTGATTATATAAGCAGTCTAATAAATTGGAAATTTTATATCAAATAAAATATTAATCTTGCATTACTTTACAATTTAACTGATACGTTTTAATTTTTGACTGTTAATTAGTAATAGATTTTAATGTCTGAAAATATGAGATGCGGAGATGTAATTTGTTTATATGTAGAAAAACAAAACGGTTATTTGTTTAGTGCTATAAATGGGTAATAATCAAATACATTTAAAAAACTAGCTTATTAATTACATTATTTCACAATAAACATCATTATTACTTAAATTAGATCTGAAAATAATGAAGTGGTATTATTGCCTAATTTATCAAGATATCATCCAAATGTTCCTGACATTTCAGGTTAGGTTTAATCTTTACAGTTCAAGATAGAATTGATCATTATAATATTGATACTTTTAGCCATCTCCTTTAAAGTTTGCGTAGTCAATCGTTATAAAATTAACAAAAAATTGAGAAAATTTGATCAAAAGGTAAAACGTGACACAAGCAATGTTGAAATGCAAGAAGAACTTGTTAATTTAAAGGTAAATTAAAGAAATCATGAATTGGAACCTATTGGCAGTTTTTATGATGTGAATTTAATAGATAGCTGCACAAGATGAAATCATTGACAATGAAAATGAACAAAAACGACAATTTAATAGAAGTTTGTTATACGGACAATCAATACAATTGTTTCATGTATTTTCAAATAAATATCTGGCTAGTAATACCACAAAACCATCAACCATGGAATTGAGTAATATGAACGTAATTGAAAATATAAATTGTGGATGAGACTAAATTTACAATATGATTCTAGGTGTATTTGACGGAACATAGCAGTAAACAATCAATGTTCAAAATAATGCCAAGATTTAAAGTTAAATCTGAAGGAGACTTGGTAATGTATCATTTGATTAAACTGTATATAAAATGAAATGAAATTACAATATAGATCCATGTTGAAGATCAAATTATATTGGAAAGTGTAAAATCGCCAGGTCAATATCTACACATTAGTGGCACTCCTTACGACAAATATTTTATATATCCTGGATCGTATTTTATTGATTATACTAATTTAATTTCATCTAGATATGAATTGAACCAATCTGTTCAAAAAACTGGGTTTACATTGTATATTAGAAGTATTAAAGATAATTTAAATGTTGAATGTTTCAGAGTAATTTTCTTGATACAATTAGTACATTAATATGTAAAATTTCTTATTCACATAAAATTAATATGGAAAGTAAATTTTTTTAAATTCTCTAACTCGTTTGATTTTCAAAAAAAAGGACAATTGAAGTTTTTGATCCGTAATATGTGTGTTTGGGAGGTTGAAATTTATCTTATTATATTCCCCGGTAAAAACTGTAATTGAAATGTGGACTTTATAAAATTCTAAGACTGGTAGTGATTGAAATAAAGTGGAACACACACACTAACAAATATTGCGTAGCATATTATATAAGTAATGATTAACTATTAGTAATATTAGTAATTTACAAGTAAGTAATTTTAAATAAATCATGAAATCATTTTTATGAATGTTAAAGAGAAGGTAGATGTTAGATTTAAATTAAATACAGTTGAATTTGATATAAAATAAATTGTATAACCGTCCATTGAAAAGCAATAACGAATTAAAAAATGCAATAAAAATATAATTGACATATAATGTTTTAATTGGTTAATTTAACTAAACTAAAAATATTTGAAACAGTTTTATTTAACAATTTTTTATGCTACTATCAAGTTTCTTTCATTTAGTCATCGTTTATACTTAGTTTTTGTTATAATTAACATGTTCAAATATTAATTAAAACTTTTTACGATATTGAAATTAAAATACAATTTAAATTATTTAAAGATTTTTATATAAAATTCAGTCATAAATTATGAGTCATGATCAAAATATAAAATTTTGATAAATTTCAATTAATCAATGTGATATTAGGGTGGAGATGTAATACGAATTTTTCATAAAGAAATTGAATCAAATTTATGCTGTGAAGGGTTATTTGATGTGGAACAAACAGAAGATGGTAACTAAAAAGATATTAAAAATAATGAATTTATTAGTTCATTTCCGTTTTCGCGCAGCAGATCAAAAAAAACCTAGAACATTATTTCCGTCTACATCTGCAATAGTTTATTGGCAAATTTTGTTTGCTGATACGACTATTAAAGGTATTTCTATTTTAATGTAATTGTTTCATTTTACAAATGAATTTTTTTGTTAATTTAACAACAAATAAGTAAATATGAGTTTTGATTATTTTCTAAAAAGTTTTTGAACTGAAAAACACAATTCGGTATATTTTTAAATGTGATAATAATAACTAGGCAGTCCGATTCATTGGACAGATGATATTCTAATTAAACACATGACTACTCGTAAATACCTATGTATCGACTCGTCCAATGATGTATGCTTGGTGGATAAATGTGAAGATAAAAATGCGTAACTAACGACATAACTTTATTTGTTTTATATGTCTATTTTAGTGTATTCAGATTATCACCTGTTACAGCAGTAATTTTATTTACATACATATTAATACTACATTTATTAGTTGTTGATTATGCATATTAATTATATTATTAAATTTCACAATTTATGTAGGAAGGTGATTTAGTTTCAAAATCAAGTTTCTGTCGTATTCAACACAAGCAAACGAATACATGGCTCACTGCTTTAATTGGTATTTAATTAAAGTTTTAAAAATCTTGTTAATACGTAATAATAATATAAAATGTGTAATATATGATGTACTTTTATGTGTTTTAAAATATTAAAGAAATATAGATACTTATCATTATAATGCAAACATTTTTATTGATATTTTTCGTAATTTAGAAGATTATGTAAGAAAAGAACAAGTAATTTCGAATGGAAATGATTCTGATGCTAATTTGCCTTGGACTAGTGCAAAGTTGAAAAAAATTGCATTATCAAATTATATGTTATACCATGATGCATACATTTTAGAACCAGTCAATGAAAGAGACTATAACAATTTTAAATATGTTGCTGGTATAGTATCTCTTTTGGTGAAATTTTGTCAAAATGTAATTAACATATATAATAAAACCCGTTAATAGTTTCCAAAATCAGTTTTTCATTGTCATTCATATAAGCGGGTTCTAAGTAAAAATATTTTTATTTTTGAATTATATTATTGTCAATAGAAAAAAGATGGAATGAGTATAAAAGACATCGATGCAGTCAAAATAATTAAAGTTTATTATATTATTATTAATATTATTAGACATTTGGAGTAATGTGTAAATTGAAATTTTAGGTTTTACAAGATTTGCAACAGTTTATGATTATAAATGGCAGTCCATGTAAAATTAGACAAAAACTGATGAGAAATTTAAGAGTAGAATACATCGAATTTTCACATTTTTATTAATTTTTTTAGGTTGTTGATATTTTAGTTGAAATCTTAAAATTTCCAATTGACAATACATCGGATAAAATGTAATTATATTCATATAAACTGTAAAAATATTTTTGTATACAGTATTGTTTACTCAGTTTTGATTAAATTTAAAAATTTTGTTTAACTTAGTAAACTACAAGTAACTTGTCAGTTAACTGAAAATTTTAGTATAAAAAGTTTAAAAAAATTGTAAACTATAACTTATTACTAGCTTCACTGTTATGTATTTGGTATAAACAACAGTTAACATGGGTCATTTCAGTATGTAATTTGTGATACTGCATTCTTTTGGATAAAATGTTTTAAATTTAACTCGTAATTTTTTAATTAAACGTTAATACAGACAGAAATTCCATTTTATACAAGTAAGGGATGCTTATGTACTAATTTTTGGGTGAAAATTTAATTCTTAACCCAATTATGAAATTATAGTTAAAAAGTATTTTATCACGCCCATTTTTTTTTTGGTATTTTGTGAGAAATATATTCATTTTTTATCAATTTAATTAAATTTAATAAATTAAATTTGAAATAGATTGATGACTAATATTGATGTTGAAAGTTACGATACATTGAATAAATACTTAAAAGGCAATAGTAGAAAGAATGAAATGTATATATCTAAGTACATTCGATTTTTTGATTCACAAATCAGAACTGAAGTAAGTAAGATTGTTAGTATCGTATGTACAATATTGAAAATAATTTATAATAACTAAGTATATTATGCGAATCATATGTGCTGTACACTGTGCAGGGTACTTAGTACACCAATAAAAAATCAGTTTTTAAATGAAATTTATTCAATTTAAGTATAGGGCAAGATTGGTCTGCAGGTAGCTCAGATGGTCATGGAATTAATTAAAGATAATCGTCAAATTGTTGATAGAATAGATCGCCGCCAAATTGATGATTATATTTCTCTATTAAAAATTAAAAAGGTACTAGGTTCTTATTGTGTATTTAGCTATGTATGTAATTTTCAAAATTTTAGGATTATAGATATTTGCATTTATTGGGAGTATTATGCTTGTGTGATGGTGTTTCAATTCGGGATAACCAGAATTATATAGCGGATAAGTGGTTGAAAGATAAAAATATGGTATTATTAAATAAGATGTCACAGCATTTATTAACAAACTAATGACCAATTAGCTTGACTTTTATGTATTTCGTACAAATAGTAGCTATCTCTGTCGACGAAATTTTTTAATTTTATTTAAAAATTAACTTTAATATAAAATCATGGTACATAAACGTTTAACAATTACAGAAAACAGTTACTTATCATTATTACTATTTCTGTACCATCACTTTAAAACAGAAATTTCCAAATATGTTTTACTGATCATTTAACATTACATTTTTAGCTGAAATTTAAAATTGAGTTGTTAGTTTGAACCATTTTTAAATTTGGATTATGAATACTATCCGAACATCATTACTTGATTATTATTTTACTTATCATTATAATACTAATAATTATTATGATCATATATAATAGAACTGTGTATATTTAACTGATATTGGTACTAAAATTGATAAAGGCGACAATATTGTATATGTTAGCACTGACAACGGAGAACAATTTACTGCCCTCAGTAAATTTTGCCAAATGGTATTTTTATTCACAATAAGGAGTCCTAACTCAAAACCAATTTAATTAAATTTATTATACTTTTACAGAAAAGTCATAACGTTGATTTGAATTATCTATTTTTGGTGCATCAATTAGATTTATTTGGATATTTATGTTCAGTAAGTTAATTAAATCATAATATAAATCTATAAACTATTACCTTATGTGATATATATTGCGTAAGCACAGTATCTGACTCTACATCCCTACAGCGGGTAAGCATAAATCCGTGATATTGGTTGTACAGTGTTGTGACTTAGATTCTAACTATTGTGCATGCTTATCCATCGTACATAGCTGCACAATTATGTTTATGAAGTTGCAGAACACTGTATCAATTGAACCCTAACTTACAGAAGGTAATGATAGTAAAATAATTTTTTAATTATTGAAGGATGGTATAGGCCAATGATGGTAAACGTTGTGTTTTGGTGTTAAAAATACACAATTGACATAATTTTTAAAACACACATACATCTTAAAAAAATCATAAAAGAATTAGATTCCATGAAAAAACATAGTTCACTTGCGTATCATCGAAAAACTATGTAGCTTTTGTATCAATTGGAAAGGCTGAGTAAAAATTTGTTTATTGGAAATATACCATCAAATAATTTTCTAAATAAATAATTAATAGTGATTATATTGGTCATTATTTACGGATTGTAATTAATTTAAAAATTACGTCTGGTATGGGCGGTTAATGAATATTTTTACGTAATGAGCGGTAAAATTGGATAATATGTAATATTTCAAATATATTAGATTAAAATTATTACAATTAATGAGTTATATATTTTTATTAAAGGGTAGAAACGAATACACTATAACTTTGATTACAAAAGATTTGAATTATTTATCTTGGGAAGAAGCATACATGTGTCTAACTGATGAAGAGCTACCAGATGAATTAATAGCAAAATATTGCAATTTAATTATAAGTAAGGTTGATATTAATAAATTTTATTTACATAATACATACTTAATGCATATACAATGCATTTCAGAGTCTCTAGTGGAAACTCAACAGGTACTGACGACTTATAAGTTAAAAATAAAAGTTAGAAATAAAACATAAATACGAATGAAACACGTTATTTAAGTTAGTACGCATCGAATGATAATATTTAAAGTGTCTATTTTTCATTTTCAGGTGCACCTTCTTGTTTAAATCATCTTTGAATTAAATCGATAATAAAAAATATGAAAAATTAATATAAAATGATTTCAAACGTAACCTTATTGCTGCAAAAATAGTATTATATTCTACAAGATACTACTATATTAATGATGTAGTATATATTTATATTCTTATAGTATACTAACTATTCGTTGGATGAATACAGATTTATGACGCTACATTTGTATATTACTACTAAGACTTAGTATTATCTATATTATTTTATATCTTTACGGCAATAACACACTAAATTTCAATATTATATATGGTCAATATATTAAACAAAATTGATTTTATTAAATTTTGATTACTGTAATAATCAATCTTTAAGAAGTTAAAAATTCACATCATATTAAAAATACATAAAAATATTGTAAACTACTGGCTCTAAATTGAAATATTTTAATAAACCCAAAAAATCTGCAAGATGGCAAATACCTTTAAAACATTTTGATGAGCTGAAATTATAGAGTTTTAGGATTGGAGATAATCCATCATACTTTAATATATATTGATAATTGTATTATAGATTTATTCGTGGACGTTGGAAATAACATTTCAATATTGGAAAATGTAAATTTATCATTGGTTTATGATAAAATTCCTTTATTCAATTACACGCCAAAAGATGAAAATATTTCATCTTCTGATACGTTTAGTTTCAAAAACATTCTGGTGAGGAATAAATATAAAACTTTCATACTAATGTATAATGTGTAGTATATTTAAAACCTTTAAATTTGGAAAAGGTTTACATACAATACATGTATACCTCGATTAATAGGGTTATTAGACACTTAGAATTGTGGGTAATACTGGGAACCTAAAAATTCCAATAAAAATTACATAGAAAGTAAAACTAATTTTAATTCATCCTTTCTTTCTGGAAACTTAATTCTATGACGAAAACAATACTTATAAAATATTAAACACAGTAAAAAAATGCTAAAACGCAAAAGGAATCAATTTATGAGATTGAAACCATACCTCTTTATTGAAAATGTAGTAATTGCAGGATGAATATTTAAACTTTCATTTTTAATTTTAATTCAAACATTTTAAAAATATTGGTTGATAATATATTAATAGTTATTTTTCACCGGGAATTGGTAGATTTCTAAGTTTCATATTTTGTATCTAGATCGAATGGAATAAGCTTTATCAGAATAATATTTTTGTTAAAGTCTAGGACTTAGTTATTGAATAAATATATTTATTGTTTACTTAAAAAAAGATGTTTTTGGATACCGATTAATAGTTATTACATATATATATTAATAGGATTACCTGTGTGCACTTTTCATTATAATATCACCACTTAACAAAATGTAAATGTAATTCTAGTCATCTAATTTTCAATGTCCATCTGACAAAAATGGGTACATATCAAAATTACAAGATTGGGCTGACAAATTTTTACGTGAAAATCAATATATGACATCTTCTGAAATTGGACACAACATTTTAGTTGCGAATGTATTGAACCTTGTGCATTATTTGATTAAATATGGGTTCTACAATAAAGAGCTTCAATTGAAAAGTTTATCGATACATCTATTCGGTTTACTTAACGGAAGAAACGATAAACCATATCCTAGCATAAAAAGTATGTATTATTTAGATATAATTAATTTGTGTACATATTAAAGTACCACATTTTTTGTTAAATGTAGAATGTATAGTTCGGTAGAATAAAGTTATCCATCTGAAAATATACATTTTTTTATGCAACAAAATTCATAGACTGGTGTTAGAAAGAGGTGTAGTTATATTTACTATATTATTACAAATGCATACATTTTCATCGTCATAATAATTTAATTTTTTATCTGGTGTAGAACCCTGTGCTATTCTGGCATAGAAAAAGTAAAAAACTCAACGAATATTCTATTTAGGTTTACCAAGTAATATTCTCGAGAATTATAATCGTAAACGCTTTAAACAATCTCGAGAGACTGCTGCTGTCGTCAATGCAAAAATAAATGCAATCAAAGTTACTGATTTATTAATCAACATTACTTATAATAATGCACTTGAGGTATAAATAATAATTTTTAATTATAGATAAAAATGTTGTCATGGCACTGTTAAACATGGTTTTACAGTGTTGTGCATTGATATCAACACTATTGTGCAACTATATAATAGTTATAAACGTGTATAGTAGGGTGTCACATTTTTTCGAAAATTTTAGAATTTGATGGGAAATTAGCACTAAAAGTGTGTATTTTTAAAATATATAAACTAATTCGCAATCAAAAACATCTAACGCTATCTATTCGAGTTGCGTTTGTCATTTTAAATATCGCTGTATAAATATTATGGAGAAATTAAAACTGAACTTTATTTTAACGCAAATTGGCGTTTGAGATTTTAAACGTGGTACTGATTGTAGTATTTGATAAGAATTGTGATACGAATTCAGATTTAATGTAAAAACATTTTAAGAGTGATAATATATTATATAACTGAGAGATATAAAATAAAAATGACAATCAACTTTATTACATATCTCTTACAACTTTAAAAAATTTCTTTTGTCAGGGATCTTCTAATACATAATCACGAAAGCGATGAGGAACACTTTTTTTTCTAGTAAATATCTTTTCTTGTTCAATTTTGGTTCAACTGGAACATAATTGTTACTGTGATGAGATTTTTGAACTTTGTTGTCATAATTCTTTTTCATTCTGGCAATGTAACTTTTCTTTGATTTTTCAATTATTTTTGAGATTTCGTTTTTGTTACATTTTTCATTGGTAAGCATATTATAACCAAATACTATTTCTGCCGGAGTAAAATTATTTCTTGTTGACAGGGTACATCGGAGACTCATCATAACGTATGGAATCAATTCATCCAAATTTGTGTGATCATCATTACAAACTATTCTTAATCTTTCACGTATAACCCGATTCATTCTTTCTACCATGCCATTTTCGTTGTGTCGGTAAGGTTTTGAATGACCTTTCCCAATAAAAAACATTTCGCATAATTTTGTAATTATTTTGCCTTCAAATTATCGGGCTGAATCAAAGTGTATAAACTTTGGAGGACCAAAACGAAAGATTAAATTGTTAAATAAAACTCGGTATATACTATCAGCATTTATGGTTCTGGTACTAACTGGTTCTGCCTCACACCATCCACTAAAATGGTCACACATTACGACCAAATAACGGTTCAAATTTCTAGTTTCATGAAATAGTCCCAAAATATCAACTTGCCATAATTCATTTACATGGTTTGTTATATCTGGTTCAACTCTTCTGTTATAGACTGATTTCTATATTTCGATTCATTGCATTTCTCACATTTGTTGACATAATCATTTATATTGCGATACATGTTGACCCAATAAAATGTATTCCTAATTAAATAAAACATTTTGAGAATATCCGGATGTGTAAATATTAATGACTTATGGTAAAATTCTAAAACGGTAGAAATTATGTTCTTAGGGACTAAAATGTGGCATTTGTTATTCTGTTTATAATACACCAATTCATCTTTAATTACTATTCTATGTCTGATAAAGTAAAATTCATTATCACGTCCAATTTGATTATCAAGTACGGATTTAATATGAAGACTATCACATTGTATCTCACGATGAGAGTCTAAGTCACTTACAATTAAACGAACCTCTTGACTAACACAATCCCGAGATAAAAAATCAGCAGCCTTATTTGATTTTCCTGATATATAATGTATCTCATAATCCAAATTCTCAATCTTTAATAATATTCGTAATAATTCATTAGGTGTTTTTGAACCCTTTCTCAAATAAACCGAAACATGAATGTTTATCAAATATCTCTTGAACTTTAATATGCTACTAACTATAGCTAATACCTCCTTCTTCGTAGTTGAATAATTCCTTTCGGTTATACTAAGTTTTCGACTGAATATTCGATAACCTGGCCATTCTGGGTCAATACTGCTCCAATCCCCACATCAGATGCGTCAGTTTCAAGGTTGAATTCCACCCCATTAATTGGAAGTTTAAGCAAAGGGGTCGAAATTAATGCCTGTTTCAATCTGTTAAAGGTTACTTCTTGGTCTTCATACCATCTTAATTTGCCTTTATCTATATCAAATGGTATTTTTATAATTCGGAGATGGATAGTTATTTTTTTAGTAAACGTATTTTTTTAAATTCGAAACCAGGTTTTAAATTTATGTTATGTTTCAATACATTCGTGCGACCCAATTTTGAAGTTATCACGTCCGAATACTCTGAAGCTATATATGCTTAAATTCATTTGAACAATATTGTATATTTTTATTAACAGTATTGACATTAACGGTTATAATTCCATAACCTAAGGATTCGCGGCATCCTGTGTGCCGTATGTTAACCGTATGAGTAATATAAAATATAGTTTTCTTAGTTCCACAAATCAACTCAACCTTTCCATGAACTTTCATAATAGAATTATCTGACGACCGTAAAATTACGTCGGATTTACTTAATTTCCCTAAGCTAAACTTATTTATAGTTTGACGATTTAAACAATTAATATGGGAACCAGTATCCACCACAAATAATACCATTACCGATTTTTTTTGTCATAAAATAATTCCATTTCAGCATTGATTTCGGAATAAGGATTAATCGATATTTTTCGGATCTTGGGTTTTACGTCTTTGTTTGCACTTCTCGAATAACAATTATGAGCCATATGTCCTGGTTTATTACAGCTAAAACACCGTTTGATTTCATTGTTAGCGGGTACTTGAGATTTATAATATCTTTCACATTTGAAGTTTTCCAATATTCAACTGGTAAATGTTTTGAAAATTTTGCTTTAACCTTCAACATATTACAGATGTGTCTATTTATTTCTTCTTTCTATTGAGTTAAAGAACCCATTTCACATAGTCTGTCTCCGAATTGTATTATTGTCACAAATTTATTTTGTGAAGTATTAAAGAATTTAATCTCGTTTCGGAATGTAAATTCCGGAACCGAGTCATCAATCAGCATTTGAATGGCCTGATCGGGCTTTAAAGTCTCATCAACAATTTTTTTCTCTATCAGAATTTTGAAATCATTTTTATTCAATAAATCTCTCAAAACTTTCCATTTTTCTACATTATTGGAAGCAATGCAATTCATTTCCATTCGTATTAACTTATATTTCATTGTAAAGTGTTTTGTAGTATTTGATAAGAATTCAGATTTAATGTGAAAACACTTTAAGAGTGATAATATATTATATAACTGAGAGATATAAAATAAAGGTGACAATCACACTTTATTACACCGATTTTATATTGTTCTCTATGTTTAGTTATACAGTTTATTTTTTTAAATTTGTTGCTAGCTTAATTTTGGATTTTATTAACGATTTAATTTCTCGAATTCTGGCAATTTACATTATTTAAATTGTATTCAATGCATCATATGCATTGCATATAATTTAGCAAAAATCCAAAAAATTGAGATAGAATCAAATTTAAAAAAATAAACTGTATAACTTAACATGGAGAACAATATTATAAAGTCGGTACCACGCTTAAAAGTTCAAACGCCAATTTGCGTACTGTCACATAACTTTATCATTTGATAGCGTGAGCTATTTTTTAAAATAATATAAAAATTTTGTGTAGACTTTGATTTCATTATTCAAAGAAGTTCATGATTCCAGATTTCGAAGTTTAAATGTTCCTCACGTTTTTGAAGCAGCACTCTATGATACATTTGATATAGAAAAAAATGCTTCGTAATATTCAACTTTTATACTAATGTATTCTATATAATAAATCAATAAATAATACTTTATTTAGTGTAGCCAAAGAATGCATTACGAAAGTGACTAAAATCATGCTAGATGCGTCAATTATTGATTCAATTCGTTCTTGGATTAAATTTGATGATATTTTATTGGTATTATCTCAGAAATATATCAAAAACAGAATAATATAAACATTTATTTTTCAAAAGCTTTAATTAATTGTTTCATTTCATTGTTCTGTGAGAAAATCCAATTTTTTAAAAAAATATTTCATAACCAAAATATACCTTTCGTATTAAAGTTATGTTCAAAAGTGAAAATTTGACCCACCCTTCCACTCAGTACCGAACCTACCGCACACCGAGACCCTGTTTCGGGACACCGACGAAATGTTTATTAAATTGGGCCATATTATTCTAAATTGATTCTATTCTTAGTTTGTGAAACATTTTCTTTTAATATGCCTATTGTTCATTTTCTGGTGGTTTTGAGCTGGGTAGGTTTGGCTCTGCTTTAATTGATATAATAAATGGTTTCAACGTCTTTTTATATATCATTATCGAAACATATCAGGTATACTGTTTGAATTCAATTTGAAAGGGATAGGTAATGTCTGAAGCATAAGAGCTGTCGCGAACTGTAAATAAATAATAATATACTATTTCTTTTATATGCGTTTTAATAATTTAGCATTTATTATTTATTTTAGGATTTAGCTGAATACGAGTATGACGAAATTGTTGCAAAATCATTAAAAGTTTTAAACAGATATCATTCATCTTATGAAAAATTGTTTAAAAATATTATACAAGCTCAGGTAATTGTTTTTAATAAAGATGTCACATTTTGGGGAATATTTGCGAATTTTCGCAGTGCTTAGAAATGAATGCATTCAGATACGTAATATATTAATAACGTCCAAAATTAAAATAATCAAATTCAAATATGTATTATGCAGAAATGATTTTAATGAAATATTTTTTACACTATTACCCATGTTTTATTTCTGTTTAACACGTGCGTAAATTTTATCTCATCATGTAGTGCTACACATGTTTTTGTTTTTGTATATAAATCTTACAACTGCAAAATCTCAAAATATAAATATCCAGGACTACACATTTTTACCATTTGGTTATTACAAACTGCGTATAAATAGCACCTAGGTTTGCCGATGGAGGACTTTTTTATTTTATCTTTTATTCTTATTATATAACTTAAAATGCTACTATTAACTATTACCAATCATTTAAAGGAGTGATTCCCAAACTTTTTTCACGTACGCCGGTCATATAAGATTTCATTTTAATTTAAAGTGAATTAGAGTAAAAACAGTATATCCTAAAAATTGTCGTAAATAGATTAAATTCCAGAAAAAAATAAAATTTTAATAAACCTGTATTTTCTTTTTTAATGTGATGGTACATATTCAGTTACTTTCGATGAGTAAAAAATATCAATTTTATACCAATAATTAGCGGAATCAACGCTATAGTACCATATTTCGGATGAATTTTACTAACATTGCAATAAATATAGAAATGGTAATAACAAAGTTGTACTTTCTAACATTTCGTTGTAGTAGTTTTAAACTAAAATTGAGTACAAAGTGATTTTAAACTTTTTGAATTTGAGTATTGGAAAATGATAAATTGCGTAGCAATGGAAAAAAATCCAAAGGAAAGAATTATATAGATTTTCACTCATATATCTTTACTGGAAATGTGTAGACGTACAATCCACATTTTTTTTGAAATTATAGGATCAATATTTACATTTTCAATTTTGGATTTTAATCGAAATATTTGAAAAATAATGGTTAAAAATATATTAAAAATTATTTTTCACCGGAAATGCGTAGATTTCTGAGGTCAAAATTGGTTCATAATATATTAAAAATTATTTTTCATCGGGAATGCGTAGATTTCTCAGGTTAAACTTTTGTATTTATATCAACTGGAATAAGCTCTATCAGAATAATCTTTTTTTTTAATTTTTGGACCTTTAATTATTTCACATTTTTGGTTTTAATAAAATATTTCGGAAAAAAAATATATGAATACTAAAATCGATTTTTGTACATGAAGGTCGTCACTTATTCGGATTGAAATTTTTTATGTGTGTTAACAGGATACAACTGTACTCAGGATATACAACTCTACCATGTAAATTTTTTGAAATTCTAGGGCTGTTTTCAAAAAAAAAGGAAGGGAATTTGGGGTTTTGGCCATGAAGGTATAATTTTTTTAAATTCTCCAATTCGTTTAATTTTCAAAAAGATGGATAACAGGGGTTTTTGACCCTTAAGATTTGAAATGTTATTTCAATAAAGTAGGACACACCCACAGACAAACAAAAATCGCGTCGCATTTTATATAAGTTGGGATAAAATCACATTTGTATAAACGATATTCAAGTTATTTTTTCATGATTAAAAAATGTGCGTGAACGATATTAACAGGTGTATTTGATGACTAATTTGATGATTTATTTATTGATTTTAACTGTAAATTAATTATTTCGGTGATGAATTTAATCAAATTTAGTGAAAAATAACGCTATTTTAGTTATGTAAAGATTTTATTGGGTCACACTATAATATTTACATTATTATTGTTAATATTTTATAAATTTTAAGAAATAAATTAATGTAAATAAATTTTAAAAAGTTTGGCAACACATCTGAAGATAATTGGCGACACACCGGTTGGCTGTGACAGCACTGCCATAAGGGTTTGATAATATTTTTAATATTCAAAATAAAAGTATTATGTCAACACAGATAAGATATTCTACAAAATTGAATTAGAGACCAAAAGCAAGGTTCTCCAATGCTCTAATTTCATTTTTTTAACGGCAATAAGTCTAAAATTGAAAAGATAAGAAAAAGAAATAAAAATTGTTCAATGTGAATCAATTGTAGAAGAGCACATAGACGACTGTAATGACGAGGGTTACCAGTGTTCTCCAATTGAGTTAAAATGTGATAACCTTGCAATGGCTTCGAATGCATAGTTCAAATACTTAGATCATATGAAAAGAGAAAGATTTTACCATTCATTAGTTTCAAACGTCTTGGACCTATTTCTCCGCCGGAATAAACTCAACCAATTTGAATAATTTTTTCAGATAAGTGATTACAACCACCAATAATCTTGATGAACATAATGACTTTTTTATTTTTGAACAAAATATGCAAAAGTGATCACCCTATTGCATACTCATGCTAAATGTATATATGTTGTATGTATGTATTGTGTATCGAGTATCGAGTGTAAACATATTGAGTAAATACTCTTGGAATTGTGGCTAGGGACTATATGACACTAAGCATCACCTGCGAAATTTTTTTAGTCGTCAATTTTTAATTTCGGTGGCTTCGAGATTAGTAGGTTCGGATCCGCCAAATGTAAGTATAATGTATTTCTGTAATAAGTATTATCATAGGTATTATTAACAGAAAGATCTGTTCAAGTACTAGGAAATATTACGGCTATCTTGCCATATTTAAAGAATACTAAGAACACTCAATTAGTAACTGAAAATTCAGCCGACTTATTAATTAAAATGGATGAACTTATAGGGTACTTTTATATAATGTTATTTAAAAATTCATTTTATTTATATAGTGTTATTGTTTAACACTTGAGTTTACGATTTAAAGATAAAGTATGTTTAGTTATTGTTATTTGGACAAAACCTTTTTTGAAAGTCATCTAATAAATCAAACCATGTTATTTAATCAAGGTAATTACATTTAATTTAATTTTTTAATAATTAAATATGAATTGAACAATCTATAAATTTGATAAAAATCGAAATCACTAATTCTCACCGAGATCATAATACGTCCATATTAAAGTTTATAACATATTTAGATATTCTAGCCAACATTTTCAATATAATGTGTAAAAATGTTGATGTAGAATTAATGGAAAAGTATGAAAATAATGCAAATTATTTTGCCTGTACAGCATATATTTATGCATATGAAAATGCATCAATTGAAAATTACATTCAATTGTTGGTAATTTTTTCAATATTCAAATGTCTACAGATGGATTATTTTAAAAAATAGATTTTGTTAATTCATTATTATTTTTTGTTTATACATTTTATTTTAGGGAAAATTTCATGCAACTCGAATATTATTTGAAAAGTGTTTTGAATTATTGAAAGCTCTGGCAATGAAAAATCACGTGGTTCAAAATATTTTATTTGAAAAACTAGAATTTATTCTTAATATTAAGGGAGCTGAAAAATTGATGGCGGAAACCTTAATTGAGGTGCATTTAAATATATATCCATAGTGATACTTATCATATATTTAAATACATCATCTTGTATTTTAATAAATAATGAAATAAATGAAATTAATTTTAATATAGATTTTTACTGGAAATAAGAACGCATGCATGAAAGTTAGAAGCGAACAAATATATATTATAATGTCCATAATTTCTACATTAACAATAAACTGCCCGGAACTGTTAAAAGTTTTAAATGCTTGTGTCAAAGTGGAGGAACTTGATTTACCTCTTAAAAGAAATCAAAGTCTAGTTATCAAATACTTTATGGCATTTCGTCAAAAAATTGCTAAATTAATTGACGTCGACAACGATCAAAGGTATATTTTTCAATTTTTCAATATTTATATTTATTAGGGTAAACATATTGAAGGGAGATAATAAACAAGAAAAAATGTATTTAGTTGAGTTGATTGATTTATTAGCTACGTGTGCTGAAGTAATATTTTTATTTTCAAAAATATTCATATTTAGGGAGAAAATAAATTTATTGAATCTATATGTCAAACAATATTTACAGTAGATGATATATTAAACATATTACTAGACCCAGATATTAAAAATTATATAAAAATGCCTTTTATTCGTTTTTTACAATGGGTTTATCTTAACACAGCGGACGATGTCATTAGTTTGACGCTTGAAAACTTTGCGCATGACGAGTAAAATTATTATTTTTTTATTACTATGAACATAATTTAATTTTTAAAAAATTAATTTTCATTTACAGACGAATTTGGAAATTAATAAAATTGTTGAATGATGATGTGGATTATATGAACAAGTATTCAACGGAAAATTCAGAGTCACTAATCTTACTATTCAAAACTAAAGAAAAGTTGTAATTTCAAAATTTATTAAAAGTAGTCATAGTTAGAGGAAAGGAAATTTAGTCATAATTAATAGAATATTTGGATTTTATATTTTTTATATTATTCAAAAATTCCCACAGTCTGATCATTTTCAAATCATAATTATGGAATATTTCAAATTGGACCCGAACAGTGTTCTCATTAAATCTTCCCCTATTTTTTTGAATTTTTGTAATAAATTATCAAAATTATACAGAATAATTTAATAGTAATTATAATAATTAAATATAGAAGTAATGAAGAAAAGGTTGTAAAAAATACCATGCTTTATTTTTCTGAAGCGGTTTTCAATTTTATCAATGTGCGTATTATTAACTTTATATCATTTTTTTAAATTTTAATTTGTCAATTTAGTTTTTTTATAAAACTTATTTCGTTCCTAATGATGTCGAAAATGAAATAAAATTAACAGATGAATTTGGATTAAATTTAACGGTAATTTAAAAAATAAAATTTGATGACATACACATTAATATCCAATTATATCTACATTAGATATTCGAAACTAAATACAGAAAATTTATGAAATGCTCACATATTAAAATTATGATAATGTCAATAAATGCAATTCTTTCATCGTCTAACATAGATAAAAAGGTTATTCCCGCAAATTAAGGTGATGTGAGATTTATATTATTGTTTTTTTATTATATAATATGACTTTCAAGTTGTTAACAAAAGTTTTATATGAATTATGTAATTATTATTTATGTTAAGTTAAATTTAAATTTATATTCTTAGATTATAAATAAATTCAGTTTACGAACATTTGAGTTGGACAATTTAAAAGATTCAATTACTGATGTGAGAAGGGTATGTAACTTTTATACGTTATGTCGCAAATTTCAGTGAATTTAATTTAACACCTTACTAGAAAATCGAACTACAGTGGAACCTCGACTATTTTCCGATTCTGTTATTTACTCAAAAAAACTTTATTTTTAGTATTTTTATATAAAGATTTCGTTATTTGACCGTTTCTACTATTTGCCGTAAATTTTTTTGAAATAAACATTAAAATCCTAATGTTAATTATCGTAACCAATCTAAATTCTAATGTGACTATGTTATTTAAAATAATCAATTAATCTTTCACAATTTATATTATTTTAATATACAAAAATATATTAATATTAATTAAATGTATTATAAATTAATAATATATAATTTTTATTTGAGTTTAAAATTTAATATAAGAATCACATTTTTAATTATTTTCGCATTTCCAAGGTTTTACTATATTTTTATCGTCGACAATTTAAAATATTTCTTAATTACTAATAAAGAGTTTCTATTATTTGTCTGAAATTTCGAGAGCCCGTTTTTGTCAAATAGTGGAGGTTTCACTGTATTTGAAAATTTTTGTTATATTTTTTATATTTTTTTTAAAATGATAGCACTATCTACATTTTTTAAACAAACGGTAATGTAGGGTTTTGATCGTGAAGGTATGCGTTTCTGAAACTGATAGTTACGACAATATTAATGATTTTAAAACGCGTCCCAGAATGTATATTTTATTAAAATTTTTTGATGATTTAATTTTATCAAAAAAAAAGGGAAAATTGGGTATTTGACCATGAAGGAGGCAATTTCGGAAAGTTAAATATAAATATAAACATTACCTGCGAAAACATGTATTAGAAATGGGGTTTGTATTAATTTGAAGACTGTTAATTTTTTAAATATACGGTACACAGACATACGCACACACAGACATTGAATTTTAAAAGTAAAGAATTAAAATATTATATGATGTAAACATATTTTTTCTTTTGGTTTATTATGAATTTTTCTTAAAATCAAGTAAAAACTGTTTATTGTATATATCCATAAAATTAATTATGAGTAAAGTTAGTTATGTTGGAGTAAGATTTTATATTTTAAACGAACAAATAAATATAAAAGAAAAATTAATTATTTAAGTCCCATTGCTACAATGCTTTGATGATATTTCTAATAGACATAAATATGTTGTCTAACATTCGTAATTATCAAGGTCATGGGTTCAGCTTTTGATCCGGTCAAATTTTATATATTAAAAGAAACTCATATAATAATGGTCAATGGAGTTTAATACAGTGATCTGTTGTACTGGGTTTGATAGAATAGAGTAACTAAGGGTAAAAAAAAGGAGAAAATACTTTTTTACTAATTTTTTAAATGTTACTGTTTGTGACCCGACAATAATTGTTTTGATTTCTTAGTAACGAAATAAATATTAATTTATATAGTTGACAAATGACACGTTTTGGCTTAAAATTTATATACTGTGTATGTATGTGAGCAACAAAACTTAAAACGCTGAGCTGTAAAACGCTTATAAAATAATACAATATCTTCGACATAACAATGACTCATTCTTAGTAAATTTGTTATTATTCAAATGTATGATTACTCCGTGTCAGTTTAAATGATCGTAAAATCACATGATCGTAGTGTTTTGATTGTAAATCAAAAGATCGTATTTTATAATCGTAGTTAATATTAATTTTAATAATGTATATGATAATATTGGATCCTAGATCTACAGACCCAAGTTAAAACTAAAATATTAAGATACCATATTATACCTATAAACCATATTACAAAAAAAAATAGAAATATCATATGGTGTTCACTAGGGTGTATGAAAAGAATTAAGGGCGATTAGTGCAGAAATGGTATATTATCATAATATATAAAATAATCTAGAACGGGATGTTGTAAAGATGCCGATTCGAGTGGCGCTCATCATTTTAAATATCCTTTTGAAAATCGCATAGAAAATTAAATTTAACTTTATTTTTTTGAAAAAACAACATTGTGGTAAGTTGTTATGGTTTAGATTTTATGGTCTCAACACCCACGCTTAACCATACATTTCAATTTTTAAAGTTTGATTATAGCTCGACTTTTCTGGTTTTTATTGACGTTCAAATTTTGGTAATTTGAAAACGTCTATAAACATTATTGCCTAAATAATTAGACTTTATAATTATAAATTCCAATACATTTTATTAAACTTTAATTTTAGTAAATAAAATGTATAAAATAATCTGATTTATTTTAAAAAAAATAAATTGTAAATTAATTGCATGAAATATTATTTATCGCTCATAAAACATTTTGTATACAAAATGTATAATGAAATAGTAAAAACTAATATTTTAATGTGATCCCGTCACTTCTTCAAAAATCACTAAATTTATTAATAATTTAACTAATATTAAACTTTTTACATTATTTTTATGAAAAATGTATAGTATGTTCCGTAATTACGGTTTAATTACGAATACGATTATAATCGTATACGTCGTATAAATATATGACACTAATTAATATTATTAAATAAAATTTCTCCTCGGCACCCCTAGATAATTTCGCGGCACACCGTTTAAGAAACACTGTATTAAAGTGTAATACATGTATTAGTATATTTTTACGATCTTTTGATTTACGATCATTTGATTTACTATCGTTTGATAGTGCGGCTGATTACTCAGATCTTAATAGTTTTAATTTATCCAAAATGTTAATTTTCATAACTGACTACTTTGAAGTCTAAGAGTTAATATATACAAGTAGGATTATGCGGATTATTATTACAATGAAAATGAAGTAAATAAGTATCTCAATACATTTGCAATCAACATGTCTTTGGCATATGGAGGATTAAACGATGTAAAAACACAAATTAACTATCCATTAAATAATGGTATTCCATACCTGAAATATAAATGTCAATGCTATTTAGTGTACACTAAAATAGGATCGAATGAAGAATTACCATTGGGGTCTGAATTTCAATATCATGTGAAATGCTTTACGAAACCTCACCAAGCAGCCAAATTGGTGAAGTTATTAAAGTAATATTATGTATTTCATCTGTATAATGTAGGTGGGTAATTGTCAGGTGGGTGAATACCTGGGTGTTTTTGAAAATGAAATGTATGATAATTTTCATGATTTTAAAATTTGTATCAAATAGTTTATTTTTTTAAATTATACATTCTTTATATTTAAAAAAAAAAGGATAATTGGGTTTTTGACTTTGAAGGATTTAATTTTATTATCTCCAGTTAAGATCGAGTGTCCAGATTTTATAAGTACTAAATACGTACTTTTCGAAATGTTTCAAAAACAAAAAGAACAATTTAAATATGAAATGGAAATATAAGTTTTATTGATATTTATCATTGGAAATGATTTTTTTACATAATTCACTATCATTTTGCAAATATTGGTAAAAATCAATACAACTTTCCTTACAATTTTCTTTTAACATAATTACGGATTTTAATGTTTAAATTGTACTTTTTATCGGTTCAATAATTGTTAATAACAATTGACGTACACGGTTAATAATAAATTAATCTTTTACTATTTA